>WAAG01035859.1:0-18331 GCA_013390105.1 Tichodroma muraria | reverse complement strand
TACTTGTCCTTCAAAGTTAGTTATGATGGAGTCATTAAAAAACCTAAAATATTTCTATTAACACCTAGAAATACTAGAAATAATGTCCTTTCCAAAAAAAGGCAAGAAGGTGGTTGAGTTCTCCTTTGCTGTTGGCAGTGTAAGAATTTGTTTGGATTGGAAGGAAATACTGTAACAAACTTAACTGGACTAAGGTTTAACAAAACCCTGTGACAGACACTGTCTTTCTCTAACTCTTCATTCTGGAAATAAACAAGAAGGAACATTAAATGACGGAAAAAAATTGTGCACAACTAATAATAAACAACTTTATTGGGAAAACATAAGACCTTAATCAGTATTCACACTGGAATACTAGGCCTAGGAGGAAGAGAAGTGGGCCAGTTATCCTATGTCACCTGTTTTAAGACAGAGAGGACTTCAATTCTACAGCTAAGCATCCAACAGGTCACAACTCACTATTTGCCCCACATCTGGACTTTTTAAGTCCTCACTGTGTGTCTATAAAAGCCCTGTACAATTGATTTGAACCAGCAAACATTTAGAGGTCACCTTGGACGGTAACTGAGAAAGAAAATGTTTATGCCCTCTGTCAATGTCACTACCCTCCAACAGACTGCCACCATTCAGTCAGACCTTGTAGAAACAATCAGAATAATATGTTTAGGCAAGACAAGTTTCTACTTTCTCTTTTGTGTGCAGAAATGATAATAATAGCCATTATTATCATCATTAATAAAAGAAAATGTCTGTCACTACCAAAGAAAATATTTCACCTTTACTTGTGCCAAATATCTACAGCAGCTGTAAAGCAGTATCCTCAGAAGGCTGGAATGTGGGATACAAGTGGTTTCTGTATTACAATTGGACAAGTTCTGCTACACACAGGCTGAGTCTCTTTTCTACTAGGATTACTTTTTTTTTTTTTCTCCCCCAAAACCAGTGTTTAGCATCACACATTTTATTTCTGCTGATTCAATAATAACTTGAAGTCTCCCCTTTCTTTCCCTAAGCAATATAAAGTGGGTTGGCATCAGCCCTTCACTAACTACATGAATAATTTGGAAAGGACTTGTGTAAAGTTACTGTTCTAAAAATTCCTCTCCTTTTACAGCCCTCTGAAGATATGGTACCCTATGAGTCAGACCTCTACCGACAGCCCCATGACTATTACCAGTATCTCAACAGTGATGGAGAGAGTCATGGTGGTAAGTCAAAAAANTATAGGAACACATTTTCAAATCAGGAACAAAAATTATTTTATTAATAATATAAAATTATTATATTATTTGTTCCAACCCAGCAACTGCAACATGGTTTCTCTGAAAGAGCATTTTAAAAAGTGCTCTATGATGCAAGGAATTTCCAGGAAAGTGGGATCTCATGATCTCTATCCTTCATTATCTTCACTGTGTTTTTATTTTCCTCTGCAGACCAAAAGCGTTCAGCTTGCTTCTTAGCTTTTTGAGAACATGGATTTGCAATACTGTATTCCTCTTCTTGTGCTCCCATGTCTAATTCCCAGTTCACTTAGGTCCTAGATGTTCTTTTGTTTTAATTTGGTTTCTTTGGTATTTAGCCTTTTTCAACTCCATATATTTTTCTCTTTCATTTGATGTCTATTGCATGCCACCACACCTAACTTTAACTTTCACTCCCCCTCCAGTACACCCAAGTACTTCCTCTCTCTAAATCTATGTAAAACTTCCTTGTTGCTGTTTGTACGTAAACATAACTCAATGTAAAAATGCTGTATGATTATTTATTACTTCAATTTATGTATGCAATTTCAAAGTTTTGGTGTCTATATTTTAATGTTGGCTGGGCACTGGACTCTAAATCAATGCAGAGGCAAGAGTCTTGCTTTGTGAATTTTGTCTCCCGTGCAATACAATGGTCCAGCCACACCACCCTGGAAATACCGGAGTCAATATTGACTCAGGAAGGAAAAGCACCGTTCTGCTGTATTACTGCTGGCAGCCCCTGCAGGTCCTGGAGTTTCCCTGAAAGACTCCCACTGATATAACAACCAGACTCATTGCTGTTATAATTTAAGACATGAACTAATCACAGCACAGCACTGTTTTGTCTGTGGCAACAGAAGCTATCCTAAAGAGCAGTGACTTACTGAGTAAGATTGTTCTGAGCGTTTAGCTGAGAGATTTCTACTTAAATTTATTCTCTAGATTTCATTCAGGAAACAACTACGATATTCTTAACACCTGAAGACAAAGAATTAATTCAGTTTTTACAAGTTATCTCATGGCATCTGTCAAATCTCTTTAATCAAACCCAGCAAATTCCATGTGGAAATTCAGGGTTTTTACATTATACCCCGTACCTGTTTGCACACTCATAAAACAGGATAACATTGATTATTTCAAAAGGCAGTTATGACAATTAAACAATAAATATAAAAGATGCCATGTAGGAAGAAGCACTGGGAAATAACTTTTCTGTCATTAAGTCTAAACTACCTCGAGCAAAAGTATCCCTTTATCTTTCATAATTTTATCACCCCATCTGGTTTACTGCCCATTTTTCTATTGAAAGTCTGTTCCTAAGCTACATTTCTTAGATCATTAACGTGATTTTACTCATCATAATGAATACAACAAAAACTGGACAGTGACCTATATGGGTTATAGCCTAAGCAGTACCTAAACACAAATCTGTCTTTAAAGACAGATTTAAACAGAAATCTGTCTCTTCCTAAAGTTGTACTACACTTTATAGACAAAGACCCTAAAAACATACTTTTAACTCCTACAGTAAGTCTTTATGGAAGAGGCAACCTAAACCCAGCCTACACATTCCAATCAAATTATTATTTATGGAGCACCTGTAATGTAGTTGGTTGTGTAAAAATATCTGTGCCCTGGGCTGTCCTGAATTGCTCACAGTCCAACAGAGAAGTGAACAACCAAAAAATACAGATGGAGACTAAAACCCACAAATTATTGTAGTTTTCTTCTTTCCTATAAACATTGAAAAAACCAACTTTGGCTTTCATTTTGTTTACATGGCAAAAGTTTAGAGTCTTGAGAAGACCCATGCAGAAGAGCAGGAAGAGGATGCCACAAAGTATGTTTAGAAATATGTACTAAGTGTTCCGAACAAAGTGGATAAAGGCACAATGAGTGAAAAATTGAGGAGGAAAGGAATAAGAAGGTGTTGCAGTGACAGCCATGAAAGAGACAAGAACCTGATTAGATAGGAGGATTAAAAGAAGAAATAGAACAGAATTGTGAGAGAGAAGTTCTGCCTGGGATACAGTGAGATCACTGACAATACATAAAAATAATTTTGCAGGTCTACTCAGTAGACCACTATGCATCTCTGATTTTGCTGACAAGGGACTGTTGAAGAAATAGGAAAATTTCCTGAGGCGTCAGACTACCTCTCTCTCACTGATAGAAAATTAATTTTGTGAAAGGGAGATGGCAATGTCCTAATCTGTAGACCTGTGCTACATGCCTTACTGTCCCTCTTCGTCAAATATAATACTGAAGGAAACCCTTATTCCATATTTACACAAATAGATAGTAAAGTCCACAAAAAATCTGTAGATCTGTGCCACTAGTGAGTAATATGTAGGAAATCATTTCCAATAGGTGAACACTGAAACTAACAAGCAAAACCACAACATGATATGTTCATCACCACGAGCATTGTGCACCATTTTTTTCTTTACTGCAGTGTAACTATGTTTTAAATACTGTAATAAACACAAAGACACAGTCATGCAGGACAGAAGCTGCTTCGAGTGATCATGTATTAGTCCATCACCCTACCCTGAGCTTGTAAGTCTGTAACACAGCATATTTTGTAACACTAATGCAATCTTAGTAATTACAAAATTCCTCTGCAGCTTTGTCTCTGTTATTGCCAAACATTACAGGTTTAGTAAAAATCACTCTTCCTATGAAGCTCAGTGCTGACCCATGTTCACTTTGTTGCTAGCCTCATGGAACTTACTAGATTTCATGATCTGGGATTTTATTTTTGTCCCACATCCTGGAGTAACATGACCGTTTAGGAACCTCAGCTTTGATTTTATTAGCCTACGCAGAAGGAGAAGAAAGTCCGAACATACGAACCTTAGTCTTAAATGCTATACAAAAAAGAGTAAGAATTCCAAACTTCATTTAAAAATCTCCTCCCTTCAAAGCTACTCTCATGAATTGATGAGGCCTGACCCATAGATTTTGAACACTTGGCATAATTAAAGTTACAAAGCTTGTAAAGTGAGAGCTAATGAGATTCTAACACTGTTTTAGATAAGAATGATGCTCTGCCCAGGACCACAGCACTCTTCTCAAGAGTGATTCTGTACCATCTGATCAAGACATTGATTTTCCAGTGTCCTTCAACATTTTTCTCATTTCCTCCATGGTGTTTTTTTCCCCTTGACTTGTTTTCTCAGATGCGCAAAACACAGTGGGAACTTGTAAGCTGCACAGTGTGGGGCTGTGAAAGAAGCCCTGTGCCAGTCCACCGTGCGCGGGCGATCAGCCGGCCGCGGCCCGCTCAGCGCGGGCAGAGCAGAGCGCTGCGCTGACGGAGCTGCCGCGCTTCCGCTCCAGGGGCTGCTGCCTCGTGAATTTCTGAACGGTTTCGCACTGCATAATGAAGATTTAGCCCGTTGCTCCACAGTTATTATAAACACCTTCCTCGAGCCTGTTTCGTATCCTGACTGCTGGTTCTACCGTTATTCATCTATTAAAACGGGCAAAGCGATTTATGGTGATGAGGAGGTGCATGAAAAAGTTCAGATAGGTTTTCTCACTTGTGGAGTAAGAATCTACCTCCATGGTGAATATTAACACAATGCCTTTAGGTCAGCTATTGCTTCCCAACAGGCTAACATCCTCTCTGTTATGGAAGGGAGTTCAGAATTCATGATTGTCCTTCCTCTAACCTTTCACTACATACAAGACCAAAACAAACATGATCTCCATGTCTCTGTAAGAGAGAATTTTTTTCACATCCTCTTTCACTTCACATGAAATTTCTCATAATGACTCCATTGTGTAGGTACAGCTTGGCTTTTAATGACATTTTCCTTCACCTAAAGAACAGGCACTTTCCATTTCTAGAATTTTTATCTCCTGTCTTTGTGCTTCCTTCTACCTTGATGTTTTAGAGAAAAACAAAATTGCTATGTATAACTGACATAACACTAACAAAGAGTATAGAAGTAAAGAGTTTCTGGTAACTCAAATATCTGCAGACACAAATATTTAATTTTTTCTCTTTTTCTTTTCACGTGTAATAACTTAGCCAGGATGGTTAACTGCAGAAGGGCTTGTGGAGACAGATTTGTAATTTCTTTTCTAATGTTACTAAACCAATATTGTTTTCCCTAAGCATTACTGGGGAATTATAGATAATTTAGAAAAGATAAGGATTTAGCTCCCTATCACAGCTTGAATATTTGGACATACGTTTGAGTTGAAATAATTTCTGACATAGAATTTTTGTAGTGTAGTACTATTATGTCATTACTTTAGATCCTATACGTTGTGCTAATAGTATTATTTTACTATTTTATTTTTACAACAGCATCTAATTCCATCAGAAAGGAACGTAGTAATTAATATGGTAATTGCTAATTAGTTGTTAGCATGAATATGCATAAATAGTGTTCCACAGCCTAATTAATCTCCCAAGGGAAAAGTTAAGACAGTTCTGGAGCAACAGTAACCTCGTCATAGGCTCCAAAAAACTAAGAGGTATCTCGAAGTATAAAAACATTACAGCTGATAAAATAATATTTTAAAATAATCAAAGGTAGACCATCTAGAGGGTGCACAGATACTCATGGCTATGCTCGTTGGAAATGCTCCTCGTTCTCTCTTGGCCACCACATTTGCTGCTAGTAAGACCTTCAGCAGCTGAAGACCTGCCATTGACGGCCTCAGAGACTTTTTCCTGGGCTTTGTCATCCTCCCAGTCATGCATTGATCTCATTTGCTGTTGTAGATTATCAATGACAAGGGATCTTTGGGAATATACATTGCCCTCTGACAGAGCACTTTCCACACAGCAAGCAGAGCCAGATCCCTCTAAGGAGCAAGAGTTTAGATTATTCCTGTGATGTATTCTCAACAATTTAATATGCAGGGCTGCCCCTGGTCCCATATGGTATATGGGACGTCAATGGCTGGCTCTACTTAGAGAAATCTGCAGTAATTTAACCCAGAGAAAACATGAGTTAGTGCAGCTCAGTCTTCCAACTAAATGGAAAGGTTTCACATTGAAAGTGCTCAAAGATTCCTACCAGAACAAAACCTTAGGTAAATTTTGGATTTCGACTCACACACTCTGCTGTTTCCTGGGTTGAAGTAGATGTGGATGTAAAAACTCCTGGGTCCTTTGCACCCATAAATCCCACATTTTTACTCTAGAAACTGAAATTTGTCTCTTGAACTGCAACATGAAGAAGTGCTATTGTGCATTGTAATTATCTTAGGGCTATAAAATCCATACATAGCCCACAGAAAGTGCCATACAACAAAGCAAAGAAATGACAAAGTAATGCAGCAGCTCCCTGGATGCTTTTATAAACACATTTCCAGCCTTTTCACATGCAGTGATGAGGTTTATTCATGAATCAGAAAAGCAGAAAGGACAAAAAATAAGTGCTGGTATCATAAATGGTCTGATAGAGCCTCCAAATAAATTTCTACAGGCCTGAGCACAAAGGCAGCTGAAAGAGCTCGCAGCTTAACTCTCAGCTTCTCTGGTGCAACTGTGCTTGGTAAAAACACATCACTGTGTTCACTCTAAAGGAAGCCACACTCAAAGTCACTCCCCTGGATTTCAAATCCTCAATGTGATTACAATTAACTGTTTGAAAAATAAATGGGGAGGGATGAGGAGATAGGAGATAAGAAAAAGAACAAACTTGATTTAAGAAAAATATTCATAGCACATTAGTATATCCAGACAATGTTATGTGTGATAACATTATATTGCAGAATGAGACAACCATTCCTTTATAAATTTAACTACATTTAGAGGAACGTTCAATTCTGTCAACTGTGTTATTGGAAGGACATCAACGGCTGGGAGGGAGCTTGGAGAAGTGTAAAAGTGTGAATAGGGGGCTGAATATACTGATTTACACTGAAAGACTGAGAGCTGAAACTAGCTTAATTGATAATCAGAAATAGATTGTAAGAGTACGTGACAGCAACCTGAAAATGTCTGAAGGGCAGGACAGAAATGATTTTTAATAATTTAATAAGGGAAGAGAACATGGAATAGCAAGATATGAATTAGAACTGTTACACAGAATATCAAAGAAATTTCAGCCATGCATAGATTGATGCGCAAAAAGGTGAACCCTGGAAGATTAGTTCCAAGCTCATTCAGAGCAGAGGACGTAGTGTTGACACTGATTTTAAAACAGGTTGCACATAAATATGTGCAAAATTATGTATGCAGCTATTGTATATGAGAAATACAATTATCAAGACTTCATATTTCTTGTAGAAAATTTTAAATTTTGAGCAGCAAATATGACATTCTAAAAACTTGAAGGCTTATGTCGAACTGAAAAGCCAGAAACCTAAAACTAAGAATGATATGGAATTTAATTTCAAAGATAAATTAATCAGAAAGCACGACAGCTCTTATTTAAGTACTTCTTTATATTTTTGAAAAAATCCAAATTATCAAATGTATCAAATTATCAAAAGAAATTTCAAATGTAATAAAGAGATAAAAAAGGTAGAGAAAGAGTATGCATTAGAATTTAGCCTTCCTGTATGCAGTGTACACCAGATTTCCACATGTGTTTATCCTTTTATTCTCTAGTATTGGTACTTAAAAATGTGCGATATAGCAACACAGCAGAAAATATCTAGAAAAGTGCCTTTTCTGCAGCATTCCTGAAATTTTGCTAGCACAGTAAAATAAAGACTAAAGATATCTGCAGAATAATCTTTACATTTTTTCCACCTCCTCATTTCCATGCCACGAGGAAGAGTGTAAAAAGAATAAGACAGTGTGTAAATCAGTAGAATTTGCTGTCTCAAGAATGACAATATTTTGAAACTTGTTATGGTCTCTTCTTTCTTGAGAAAGATGCCAGCATTAACATCTTCTCCATCTTGTGTTAAATTATCATTGAAATCCATCTCACTATCTGAGGGTATTTTCCTACTTAAAGTGGCCTAAGTAATAATTCCCAGTCACAGGAATTTATGAGATTAGGAAAAGAAACTTTACAGGGATCTATACAGATTGTCAGTGGACAACAGGTCAACAGGAGTGGTTTGGAGAGGGCAGGAAGGCCGGTGACAGGAGTAAGAATCAATGAAAGCAACGTAAATGCCATGTTTTTTAACCTTGCAATGTCAGACCATCTATTTTTACTTTCTTTAGATCATTATTGGGAATATCACCCACACCACATGCACAGTGAATTTGAGACCTTTGGAGACAACCACTTCACAGAACTGCAGAGTGTGCAGCCTCCCCAGCTGCAGCAGCTCTACAGGCACATGGAGATCGAGCAAATGCATGTCTTGGATTCTGCAATCCCAACCACACACATCGGACTCAACCATCAGGTATGGTTACCAACCCCTGCTCAGAATTTCAGATGATAATTAATGGTAAAGAAAATAATACATTAGGGAATGCACACTATCAAGTGGAAGAGATTGCTAAAATGAGTTAGTCATGTTTTTAGGGCATGTAAAGCTCTTCATTCTCATAACAAATGTATTTTAAACATTCTTTTGACCTGGGTAATGAGAAATCATGCTCTGCACACAGTCTAAAAAGATAACTGCATTTTGTGGAGGTGTTTGGAATTTCAAATTTTTGTTTCATTTGGAATGAAAATCAACTGGTTTGCAATTCCGCAGATGAACTGGGCCTGAGAAACTTTGTTTGATCATAGCAAGGGTACCCATGACTATTAAGAAGTAATTCTGAGCTTTGAAGTAGTAGTAAAGTTTTAAATATTTCCAAGGAAGCCTGACAGCTTTATACGGCTTGTATGAGAAATGCTAACAAAGACAAGTCACTGGCAATTCTACCACAGGCTGAGGAGACCCTGCTTGGGTTTCTGTCTGGCAGTAAATAAGTCACAAGCTAAAGCACAATGTCCTGTCTTTGCTCAGATTTTACATTAAGGCAGGCACTTCCCCGTAAAAAAAAGATACTCCACTATACTCCACAGTATAAAGAGATATTCAACAGCAGTCACCAAAGCACCAGTGAATTCTCACTGCAGCTGAAATTATAAGGTGTTCCATCATACTGCAAAGATACTAAGCACAGTATGCGTGGAAATCACTCTTGATCCTACAAGAATATGCCCGAAGTCATTACTGAGAGCAGTTAGAAAGATGGGAGATCTTGTGCCAAAGAGTCTCCCAATGTACATGAAATGTCCTAAATACAAGACAGAATAGAACTGAAGTTGGAGAAAAGAGCATTTGGTGATTACAGTGCCGCATATAACAGTACCTTTGCTGAAACTTTGTGAGAAAAACCACATGGGCTTATCATTTTAGATTTCTCTGCTCAAAGAAAACTGAAATTGTATGTTAATACTGCATTAATCAAAAAGAAAGAAGAGAAAAAATAGAATGAGTATGTTAACACGGACAACAGGAAACTGCAAGCCATAAAAAAAATCAGGAATAGAATATAAGACGTAGATACAAACAAAGAATTAGGAACAGAAAGTCAAAAACATAAAAAATGCATCATAGAACAGCAGTCTGTGGGAAGCTTCAAGTTGTTTCAGTTGCTCATTGCAACTGCTAATACCTAATGACCAACCATTACCTCTGGCCGAGGGCAAAGGATGAAAATGAGCCCCTTTAGGGATGTCCTTTGGAAGCACAACCGAAAAACAAGAGAGGGCACTTCTGCCTATCCCCGTTCATTCTACTCAGCTATGGTCTTTCATTTCGGGATGAAAGGAAGGGAACTAATTTTGCTACAACTTTTGATAAAGAGCACTGCGATTTCCCTGCCCCACACCCTACCAAGCTGCAGATGTTAGTATGTAGAATTCACCACCACCCTCCTTTTCCTTACCAGCAGGGGATTTTTGGCTTTTTACTTTACTTTTATTCCTAGAATAGCTCATGCAAATAGTACTTGGCATGCTCTGAAGTTCAGCTTCTGGTGTGTCTCAGTCACAGTCCCAGGCAAAGAAACAGAAGCAGGAAGCAAGTTTTAATTCCCCTCTAAATTTGTTAGTTTTTAACTAGCATGCTTGTCCTGCAATATCGGAGTTACTGTTTGCAATAACAGAAGAACATGCAAAGATATTTTCTTTAATTTTCTGTTGATATCACATTACTCTGTGAAATCAAATTTGAAGTTTAACCTGTTCATGAACAAGATTTGTTAGAGAAGTTTTGTTAGCCTGCCAACAGGGGCCTCAGAAATAATAAAATAAGAAAAAAGTGTTCATTCTGAAGGGAGACTGAAAGAGAAGGTTGGAAAGCTGTGAGAAAAACTTTAGAAAGAGGAAAATCACACATGGGTGCCACAGACCCTGAGAAAACATCAGAATATGGAAAGCAGGTAGTAGTTCCTTAAGTTTTAAGTTTTCTCTCTCCAGAACTGCATTAGTAACCAGTCTCCTTATAGCACACGGACGGTGCTCTGTGGCTCTGTCCCAAAACTGTGTGACACTTTTGCCCTTGCTGAGTTTCAGGTGCAGAGGAACTGTAAGCAAAGATACAGCAGCCAGGGAAAGTGGGGACAGCGTGGGGAAAGCTTACTCAACCCCTCTGGCTGGCCTCTGCAAGTACCTTGGCTTGAAAGACACCGTGTCCCCTCCCACTCTCCCACTGTCCCACTCCAGCCCCAGTGAAGTGGTTCCTAACTCCCACGCGACCTCCCAAAACACTCCAGGTTTCCACAGCCTTCTTCTCTGCAGGGGCACCAATCTCTGTTCCCCTCCCCTGCAGGACACTGCCCCACCTTCCCATTCCCCTTCCCCCACGGCACAGTCTCTCCCCTCCTTCCCGCCCCTGAGGCTGCAGCCTTCTTAACTGTGAAAAGCTGAAGGCGACTGTGGTGAGGGCCGAAGTTTTGCTCCTGGGGATCTGACAGGAAGCTTACACACACTCTTGCCCAATCCTGCCCTTCCTGCCAGATCGGCTGCAGCCAATCTGCCAACCCATTAACTGCCAGCTGCTGGGCCCCCAAACCAGCCCTTGGCACACGCCTCAGTGGGACGTTTTAAAGTGGTGCAAAGCTCATCCGAAAAGCAGCGCTCGGCCAAGCCCAGCACAGGCTGTGTGACTCATGGACACCCACTGCCCACTCCAGTGTCTGAGGTCCCCTGGGGAGGGCATCAGGCTCAAGACATCCTTTCCTGGTGAAGGAGTAGAGTTCACTTTCAAGGACTATCATCTGTCCCATTTCTTGGAACTTACATAAGATATGCTGCTGGGTTTAGGCAATGTTGGTCGGGTTTTTCTAATGTAAGGACTGGGTTCTTATTCTCTGCCCCTCAGACTGACCTGTTTCACATTACTAAATAAGAAGATGCAATAATTTGTGGCAACTGGTCATTTTTCCTAGCAAACCAGACCACAACCGAGAATTTACAGAGCCGAGGTATATTCCACAGCGCTTCTGACAGCACCTCTATATAAGGGCAAGAGAATTTAACACAAAAACTGGCTTGCTAGCTTTGCAGATGAGAAATTCCCCCCTAAAGGGGAATTTTCAGATAGACATTTGGGAAAAGAGAATATGGGCTAATATGATATATCCTTTATCTTAGTGTTAAGGCTACTCCTCTCCTCATGGGGGAAGTTTAAGAGAGAAAGCTGACGGACCGGTATAATCCCATCTCCAAATTTGGATGCAGTCCCATTGGGTTTCGGTGCCGCCAGGAGGTACTGTGCCTGAGAAAGGAAGAGGACAACAGAGCCAAAGCCAGCCATAATACTACAGAACTGTTCATCTCTTTCAAATTTAGCTCCAGATGGTCTGTGTTAGGAAAAAAAGTGGTTCTGAAAAGCAGTTTCACTCTGGGGATAGACAACTGGGATCAGAAACACATTAGGAAGAAAGCAAGCTTTGGGGAGATATGGGGGAAGAGGGGAAGTGTTACTTGGATGGGATATAAGATATGAGAAAGTTCTGTCATTCACAATGTTGTCCATTTTCCCTCTTGTAAAGGCGCATTGTTGTACATGTGCGTTGACTGTTATCTGAAAGTATTTCTTAATAGGATGGCATTTATTATAAATGTCAACAACTAAGTCACTCAGTATTAAACTAAACATTTTCCCATAACTCTTACTTTCTCCCCGCTTTTCTCTGTGCCTCTCTTCATTACATTTCCTTTTGTAATCTTGATGCCCTACTCCATATCACTGTCTTCTCCCTCTACTACTCTGTTCCCCAAAAGGTGTCCTATTTGCCCCGGATGTACTTCTCTCCACCTCAGCCCAGCTCTGACGAGGAGGACATAGAAAGGCAGAGCCCCCCCTTGGAGGTATCAGATGGGGAGAATGATGGTGTGGACCCTGGGCCTGGAATTATGCATGGAGAAACAGGTCAGTGAAAACAGAAGGATTTTGTCAAGCTATGAACTGAGCAGATGTTATATTACCTTGGTGATAATGAGTAAGACTGTAGAACTGCTGTGCTAGGATTTTATGCCACTGCCAAAGCTCTTCTTTCCCTGACTCCTTGCACTCTCCCATCCTCTGAATCTTTCACAACCGCAACTATCTCAAATCTCATTTCTTAATGTTCTCCCCTGCCTCCTTCAGCTTTGTCTATTCAGGCTTCCTGAATGGAAATGGCTTTCGCTGTTTCTACTCCAATTTCTATTAACAGCCAGGAAAACCAAGACAAGAAGGTCAAGGAAGAAGTAATTAAAAAAAATATTTAGCTCTCTTTGGTCAGTACCTGAGAGTCACATTCTCTATAACCCACCAAAATTAGGTTCAGGTTAGTTTTGAATTAGCAGTGTTTTTCAAATTAGCAAATTAATTTCAGAAGTTTAGCCTTTGGAATTACTTGCTTTTTCTTCTTGGTACATCAGCCCACATTTTGTCCTCCATTGCCCTACATTGTCTACTGTTATAAATGCTGCAAACTGAAGAAGTTAAGCATCTCCAAAGCTAGCTAAAATACTTAGATACTTTCTGCTGTTTTGCCAGGAGCTACACACAAATACTAATGCTCCACTGGTTTTCTTCTTTGACTCCCACACAGGCAGCAAGAAAAAGATACGTCTGTATCAGTTCCTTCTGGACCTTCTTCGCAGTGGGGACATGAAGGACAGCATTTGGTGGGTGGACAAGGAGAAAGGTACTTTCCAGTTCTCCTCCAAACACAAAGAAGCATTGGCGCATCGCTGGGGCATCCAGAAAGGCAATCGCAAGAAAATGACCTACCAGAAGATGGCACGGGCTTTGAGAAACTATGGCAAGACAGGGGAGGTCAAGAAAGTTAAGAAGAAGCTGACCTACCAGTTTAGTGGAGAGGTGATGGGAAGGGGGGCCACTGATAGGAAGCATTATCCTCACTGAGGCCATGGGACCCTAAGCAAGAAAAATATTGAGAGCTCCTGGCTGGATACCAGCAGAGGAGATGGACGCATCTTTCTCTTTGCTTCCTGTGCCCCCTTCTCTGCCTCTAAACAGCCTTTATCATCAGATGTTTCTGGTACGAATTCCCTTCTTCAGCATCTGAGAATCCTAATCATGACAGAATTCTTTGCTTCCATCCTTCAAGCTGGACAGAGTTGGGAAATTTAAACAATGTACAAATATATTGATGTCAGGGAAGGTTGGCTTTGGGTTTTTTTTTGATTGTATTGTAACTAAAGAATACAGCCGATGAAGTTTTGCCTCCAGAGGTGGTGCTGTGTCACTCACAGTGACACCATGTTAGCTTCCAGCTTTTAAACTAGCATTAATACAGGCTCTGCCGCAGCTCTCAGAGCTAGAGAGAAGTTTGCAGATCTTGGAATGATACCCGTTCTTTTAAATAGTAATAACATGTACATATTTAATAAAATTAGATATAATGAATTTTGATGTCTGCATAATAAATAATTACTTCACAGACAAATGTTACGCATTCAGTTACGCAGATACAGCTCCTGTGTGGTGTCTGAACAGAAGGTGCACTGGGTTGTAGGGCCTTAACCATCTGTATCTATTTTTTAATTTACCTGGAAACATCATCAATGGTGTCAAAGTCAGTAACAAATGTAAGAGGTGAAATACATTACTGTGAAAGAGAATACAGCACTGAAGGAAATGTAAAAATACATATATGTATATATTTTTCACTATTTTTTCTTGTGCAAAACCCCTGCCAGTTGAACATTTTCTGGTCATGTACACCAAGAATTGCATTTATACCCTCATCCCGGTTAGAACATAACAATTAACCATGTTCTTCTGTGGTTTTACTTATTTTCCTGCTCCTGTTTTTTTGTCTTGCTTTCCCCCACAGTGATAACTTGATTCTAGTTTATGAATCTTTCTTGGAAATAAGTTGTGTTTAATCATGTCTTTGCAGAATTCCAGTACAAAAGAGTTTCAAGATTTTAACTGTGGATTTTAATCCCTACTGTAAAATAATTAATAGTCACTAATAACAACTGCACTGTATAGATAACACTCAAAATGCAAAATAAATGATAATTCAATACCTGAGACACCATGGTAAATTTACCTAGTGCATCTAAACACAGAAATTAAATCCAAATTCAAGCAACAGTAAGAAAATTAGCATTTTAAGTTTGAACATTATTTAACATATCTGAACTGTTTCAATCACTCAAAAATTAGGAAATATTATCATGACTTTCCCAAAATAGAAGAGGTCTGCCTCATTTTCTGCCTGAAATGAGGCAGATGAAGAATGAAGAGAAGGGAGTTTTTTAACAATATTGAAATGCAGTACAACATACCAAATATCACTAAATAACTTGAAATTTTCAGAGCTTGATCCTCACTGAAACCAGAAATAGTTGAAATTGATGAGCTTCTAACAGACATGAGTTCTCAAAATTAAATCTAAACACAGTCAGTGTTATCGACACTAACAATCTCACTGTGGAAGTGAAAACTCTGGTGACATCATGGCTTACAGTGTCTCTTTGGAGCCAAAAAAGAAAGAAGCTCCTGGTTAAAAAACATCACAAAGTACTACTTCCCAATTCTTATTCCCGGTTCATGAGCATGATAAATACATCTGTCAGTGCCAAAAATTATCTTTCATGCTTCTAAAAATCTGGTAATCCATCTTTTACTGTGCTTTGAGGATCACGTCTAATATTTTTCACTCACATAGGGTTAGGATAAGTCAAATTAAGCAGACATTTAGTTTCTAAAATTGTACTGGAAGGACTTACTTCCTATGGGAAATAATGTAATACTCACTAAATTAGGCTCAGATAACTCCATCTGCATCCATACTGAAGTTTCAGGATGGAAGCTGAAGATGTTGAAGGTAGCTCTCAGAAGACTAGAACAACACACCCAACACTGACACATTTAAGGCTCCTTCTTGCTGAGGTAGAAACTCAGGACTTCTCTGCTTGGTACTGATGAGGACTCTCCACTGCTGGCCTGGAATTAAAAAGAGATTAAAGACATTTGCACTCATCAGACTTGCAGACTTGATATTCAAGAAAACTAGAGTAATAATTCCTCTCTTCAAAAAAATATCTGTGTCACAATACAGCTTCAAAAGCAGAACTGAACCTTCTCTGACACTGTAATTTGGAGGGGAAAGATCATTTCCTCTTGCAGGTAAACTATGATAACTGAAAAGAGCCAACTGGTGAGTTAATTGTGGAGATGCTTAGGATATCACAAAAGCCATTTCAAGCTTACCAAAAAGCTTTCTAAGATCTATGACACCTCTATTTTTCAATTTCCCTAGCAAGTCTTGCATAAAATCCAATTAGATGCTGGAGAAATAATACAAAATTAAAATAAGCATTCAAACAGAAACAACAAGAACCTTTAAATGAGCTATTTGAGCACTGTGCATTACTATAAAATGTTAATTAAGAGCAACTACTTATATGTGAATTAAAGTATTTGCATTTTACACTGGTTTTGACTACAAGAAACATGGAAATCAAAGATCCTAAGAAGATTCTATTTGGGGGGGAGAGTATTTCTAATAAATAAAACATTTTTAAAAGTAATACTGAATATACTTTAACAAGGAGGTATAAAATTTTATCTCCAAAGCTGAAAACTTTTTCTCTTCCTCTTGTTACTGCTCTGAAACACTGTTCCTAAAAATATTCGCTCCCCATCTGTTTCTGGTTAGGTTTTTTGTCCGTGGCGTAAAGAGTGAATAATCATGTGTTGCAGCTGTGAAGGAGACCGAATGATGATGCCTCTCTGCCAGAGTACTGTTTGCCTGCCACACAACCCAACTGCTCGGGACTCTAGGCTGCCTGAGCAAGCTGAATTATCGCCATTCAGCCGCACATGCAAGCAGACGCTCTTGGGCTGCTTTAGGCAAAAACACCAAAATGAATATGACTAAATCACAGGTTCTGCAAAATTACAGAGAAGCAAGCATTCCATTTTCTCTGAAGGTGGCCAAGTGCTAGACAGGCAGACATGATCGAAAAAGGTCAGAGGGGTCATTATTTGGAGAGATGACCCACGATTAGCACAAATTCATTGGAACATTTTGCAGCTCACTGCTGTTAGAGATCATCAATCCCCTTTCAAAGCAAGTATTCATACTACAGCTGGATATTCAACTTATATTTGGCCCTTTGTAGCCTAAGTTAAAAATCAGCTTTATTAGCTGCTGAGTGATTCCTAATCAATTCTTGTGGAAAGATTATTCAGGAAACTATCAGTGAGCTAAACTTAAAATATTGAACTGCACCTACTATATATTAGACTCCCTCTAGCTGTACATCAGAGGCATCAAAGGTAGAAAAATTGCACTGACTATACTGATAATCTGCTAATAATATATTTTTAAATTCTACTCAGTCAAAGAGAGTTTTAGACATTTCTAGATGTAAGCTACTACTCACCTGCATCAGACAGAACTGCAGTTAAAGGTGCTATTATTTATTTTTTGCCTGAAAGCCCACATTTATTGAATCTTCCAAACTTCTTAAAAAAACGCATACACACACATCCCAATATATCTGCTGGAGGTATTTTTTTCTCCTCTTTCACGAAATTTTATCCCTATACCCCCATTTCAGGATTCATACATTGACAGAGTCTTACAATCCGTGTTTGTCTTCACTTGTTATTACAAAAGGGCTTAGGCTCTGTACGTTGCCAGGTTTCTTTTCCTCAGTAAACCTTTTGCCTTAGTTTATTTTTCTATTTATCATTTAATCTCTTTGCCTTTCTTCCATTTCTTTCTAATTTTTTCCTCCCTCATTCAAATCTCTACACAACGAAATTCGCTTCATAATCATTGAGCTTAATTCAAACTACACTGCCAGCTTTGTAACTAGTACATATATCACATGACAGTTCAATTCAGTGGTTTTATACTGTTGTACAAAATTTTCCTTGTACTCCAGATGCACATTGTAAATTCATAGCAAAGACTTTATTACTGATGTCAACACAATGAGCATTTTTCCTTTGAGAATGCCCAGAACAGTATGTTCTTAATGGAAATCACACATTTGTGTGTTTAAAATTTATGGATTATGGATAGAAAAGACTATGATATGACACAGTCTGTGGTACCAATTCCAAGAATTTGCATTTATTTCCAAATTATTTTGTGAACTACCTTGCTATCTTACTACCTTTTCTTCTTCTAATACTCAAATCAGATTTATATTGTTTTGCATACCCATATACTTAAAACACTAAAAACATGGTGCCTGTAATAAAAATGCTACTGTAACAAACCCACTAATACATTACTATCAAGTAGGTGAAGAGCTTGCTCTTTAAAGTAACTGTAACAACAGCTAAAACTTCACCAAGTTGCACCTTTCTTCTCTAACAAATTTGCACATTGCAATTCAGTTGGCTCAGCTGAGCCTGTGCTATTGAGAGATCTGTATATAAACCAAATAATCAGAGTCCTATTCCAAGAGCTGGGGAATGTGAACTTCTTCCAAAGAACAGGAGAAGATCAGTAGGATGAGATATTCTTTCTCATTTCCTCACTCATAACTCATCCGTGTCTTCTTCAGCTGATCACCTCACATCAGCACACAGGATCACAGAGCAGCCTGGGCTGGATGGGACGTTTGGAGGTCACCCCATCCAACCCCCTACTCGAAGCAGGCCTATTAGATCAGGTTTTTCAGGGCAACTTTCTTTCCATTCTGTGTTTTAAGTATATG
>WAAG01035858.1:290-19698 GCA_013390105.1 Tichodroma muraria | reverse complement strand
CCAGGCACAATATTTTTGTGTTTAGTATCTGTTGACATGTTTATCTTTGATAAATCAGTTTAGTTTCTTCCACCTGTTCTTGTTCTTGTTCTGTTCCACCAAACCTTGTGCCAACGTAAATGCATTAAAGGGTCTCTCTATTGACTGTAAAAGCTTTGAATCATTCATAAGCAGACATATTTACTGCAAATATATGTCTGACTATTGTTATTATTACTAAGCACGATATCTCAAATTAGATATAGACTTAAAATATTCCTCCTGGCCATGTTCTTAAATCAAAAGATTTTTTGGCAGGTGGATCAAACACCACGCAGTGAAAGATATACCTTGGGGCAGAATTTTTCTTATCTATTTAGATTTCAATTTAGGGCTCTTCTGTGTAATGTCAGCAAGACACATGTCAGACAGATAATTTATAAATAAATCATCAAGATCTTGAATTATACAGCTGAGATCAGAAGATAGAGGCATGCTCCAGATATCATGCTTAAATGGCATTAAATGCATGGTAAATAAATCAGTGGTACCTCAGTTACTAGAGATGTATTCCAAATTGTTAGACATGGACAAGACCAGAGCTCATTATTGGGGTGGACAACTCACATGCTAGTGCCAGGCATAAGGACTGGATACCCCAGGGTTTCTCAAGTGGTGCTAGATTGCTTATTTTAGATAGCTTCAACCCTTGAAGTAGACTTTCAGGTGAACCAAATTGTTCTTCTGGCTAACTGAATATGTATGATCAGGTCTGCATGGTGAGCTTACACACCAAGATGTAATTCTGTTGCCAGTGTCACACCTTGTGGACTTTCAGCCTCCAGCTACTGCACCAGAAGACTGAAAAGACTCCTAGAGATCATGAGACAGAGCCATCAATGCCACACAGATGTTTAAGAATCTTTAAGACATTCCAAATGTCAGGAGATGCCCTCATTTTAGGAAAGAGAAAAAAGTGCTTCGTGTGCCTTCAGACAGCTACATGCATGCTAATGAAATATCTTAGACTTGAGCTGAATCCCCCCCTTCTGACAATGTCACCATTTGAACTGTCCCTCTGAAATTTATACTGGCTGAAGTACATATGACACTGAAAGGAAAAAAATGCGTTCCCTAAGTTGCTTCTGATGGATCATAGATATTTTTACTGCAAAAGCAACTTATACTGTGCTAAGTTTTTGTCTCACTAAGGTGATATAGGGAAGTGCACTGTTACAAGTTAAATCAGAGTGTTGAGACAACTGAGAAAAACAACAGAAAACTTAATTATTTGAGATAACTCACCTCTAGGGCCCAATATTAGTATCATTTTTGTGAATATAGCAATAGAATTAGATCCCCTGAGGTTGATTTTTACCCTCAGAGAAAAAAACAGATTTAGGCGTAGAGAATTAAGGAAAAAGACCCAGATGACTCTGTTTTCTTCCCACAGTAAACTAATCAAAGCCAAAGTGATTATGGTCCAACTTTTTCAACAAAATAAACAATTCTGAAAAGTTTTATTAGAATTATTGTAGAAATATTTCCTCCTTCTTGCAGAAAAAACCTACCAATGCCAAGGAAACAAGACATACAAATATATAAAAAAATCTTTATATATTAGCTTTTGCACAGATTTCAAGAAAGGAGAATGTCCATCCAGATGCTAAGTCCTCAAGTGTAATGCAAAAAATAGTGCATGGCAAAGATGTGGCTACAATGGCTATTAGCAGCAAATATTGGAAGCTTGTTGAGAAACTGTGATGACTGACTTCTCTTCTCTGCTGCTTGCCACAACATTAACCCAATATAGTTACCTTTTCAGCTTTTAGTTGAGCTATTATGCCATTGCAAGCAGTGTAGTTTGGTTTATAACCTAAACCAGAAGAAAAGGAACAGTTTTATCTTTCAAGTAATTTGATTAGGAACTGACCAAGCTACACTTAGAATTGGCTTGAAATGAGCTCTTCACATCTTCCTGGATTAAACCCTCTGTGAAACTCTGTACAATGTGAAAAGCTCTTTGCTGTCCCACTGGTTTAGTGTGAATTTGTGCTGCTGGGTGATGTTTGTGCACTGATGATAATAGCAAATGTCCAGAGAATTTTCTTGTGCTGCGTGAAGCTCAGCGTGGCAGCACTACAGGGCAGGGCCAGGTGCAGCACAGCTCCAGGGTGGAGTGCAAACACCTTCTGGAAAGCACTGTTCACCCTCTTATCATCTCCATATCAGAGAAATGCATACTTTGTTTCTGCCTTTGGGAAAACACAGCCATGGAAAGATGAACATGCCCATGTCTGAACTAAACCAAGCCCAGATTGCTTTCATGCATGCGCACTCCATAGCCCAGCTGAAAATGATAATGCAACAGCTACAAAACATGCTTTTCTATGATTGAAATGTAATCATCCCTGTCAATATAAATCCTGGATTTTGATAAAGAAATAGAAGACTTTTTTAAAACTAACATTTTAAGAAAAAATGAATAATAATTTGTTCCTTTGCAGCATTTGCATGCTTATGCAGCTGATAATTTTAGAAACAAAACAAAGCATTTTTCTGATTTTTTTTCTCTAAATCTGAGGTTTTGACTTCTCCTCTAATGTTAATTATCCCCAAAGCAATTTCAAAATATCAATATACATAATATACATTATAAAAGCACACATAAGGCCAAGTCAGTTGTGTGTGAAGCAATATCTACCAGGTCTGATTTCAACAGCAGTTTGGCACCCCTGGCTTTTTTGTTGCCTAGGGGTTTTCATTACAGAAGCTAACTGCATTATATCATTGACATCAAAACACCTCTGAAACATCACTGTTTTGTTTCTCCTTCATATATTTTAATCCTTTGTTTATTTTCACAAATATGTAAATATAGATAACAGAGCCTTGTTAAAACACAGAACTTAAAAAACTACTGTCCTCAATATATCACACTTGGTTAGCAACAGAAGTTTCCAGACTGCTCGACTGTTATTACAGAATTTTTCCTTCATCTGTCATAAAACTTTTCCTTCTGTACCTGACTAAAAAGGTTCCAATTCTCTTAGCACCAGCTAGTGTTATTATTGCAATACCACTTCATGTAAATATTATGAGATCAAATTTTCTCAACCACTCTGTTTAATAGACAATTCAATATAGTACTTCCTCTGAAACATGAAGGCCAAAAATAAACAGATCTAAAAAAAATAAATTTGAGTGCAACACTATTTTTGAGGACAGGGGGGCAAACACTGGGTTGGAAGATGAGAGGGAAGGGGAGAGTCAGAGAGGAAGGCACGTAGGTCTCTATCTTGCAGCACTCTTGCCTCATGTGCTGTAGATTTGTGAGCATGACTAGATTTGCCTTTCTAATCTCACGGTGAAAAGCCAGAGGAAACCGCCTGATTCTGAGTGTGGGGAAGGATAGGACATGAGCTTGATGTGCATTCAGTTCTGTGCTGTGTTCCTTCATTAGTTTCTTCAACAAAATTGTGTGCTTTTTTTTCCCTTAGTTGCTCTTCTTTGCATGGTCTTTTCTAAACAAAATGCAAATGCGGAGTTCAACTGAAGTTCTTAAAAAACAAACCACAGAAACAAACCAACCCAACAACCCCCAAACAAACCATCATTCAAAAAACATGTAAAATTGGACTGGTTGAGTCCTTAAAATCCTACACTGTATAAAAAATGTTTAGAAGAAGGCAAGAAAATTAGGAAGAGAAAAGCTCAAGCATCTCTAAGGACAAATATAATCCAAATTATTTTGTAGAAGTAAGAGGTGAATAAGAACAGATTTCCTAGAAATTTTCATAAACTCATTTGTCACAGCAAAAGTACATGACAATCTCAGCAGGATCCCAGCCAGAGATTTCTGACACATTACAACTGCAAGAAGGCTTGCTTTTTCAGATATTTAGCATTTCTCCAGTAAAACTAGTAGAAGTTCACAGCATTTGGAAGCAGCTATAAAATTCTCAGTAATGTGGAACGAGTCCCAGGGCTCAGGTGTTTTTTTGATTTCTTGTTTGGTTTAGATTCCTTCAGTCTGTGTGGTGCAACTTTTAAATTAAATGTCTAAACACCTTAAAAGAAATGCATTTATTTATTAGCTCAAATATTTTCTCAAAAATTATAAAGAAGCTCCTGGAACCCAGTTTAATTAAGGAAGAAAGTTTATCTGACGAGCTCTCACATCCATCTTCATCACCCTGTATGTATGCCCAGGTAAGATTAGCAGCAGAGCTGAGATCCACTCATAAAGTGTTCCAACAAACTCATCACAGTATGGCATAGTATAAATGTGTTATCTGTATCAGGTGATGATTAAGCAGATTTCAGCATGACAATTTTAAATTAGTTAGCCAATGACATTTTTTACCATGGCTTGGACCTTTTTGTTTTTTGGATAATTTTCTCAATATAATAAAATAAGCCAATATTTACAAGCCTGAGTTATTTTTCCAGCAAAGGAGAATATATTATTCAAGAGTAAACAGGATTTAATCTTCTGTGAAAGTTAAAAAGAACTCTGAGGTAACCAAAAATTACTTTTTGGAGATTAAAGGACTGGTGCATATGTAGACAGGTACAAGTCAGGTGTTTTAGGTTTGGTTACTTATCTATCTTCCCTTTTTTCACTAGATTCTTCAAAGCTGATGATATGTGGTCCATGTCTACAAAAACTATTTCAGCTGTTTATTACTTTCACCTTTTAAATTAAGTACCTTTCACTTAAATCTCTTAATTGGCAGAATCTAAGGTTCTGAGAATGGTAAATTACGACTATTTGTATGCTGAGGATGAAGCTTTGCTTCCTTCAGAACTTGCTGACAGAATAGAAAAACAAATCCAAAGACATAAAGACGTAAGGGGATGAGAATAGACAAGCATGTAGAGTGCATGCTGATTCCAAGAGAAATGCTCTGAGGAAGTTTTCCACAAGGTCTTGAACTTTACCATAAGTATTTAGCTTAACATTATGTGACAGGAAGGCACAAGGATCGCCCTCCTAAATGAAAACTGAAATTAAATCAATGATCAGCACTTTATCTTTTACTTAAAAGCATTAAGATTTCTGTAGAAGGTCTCATAATATTTCCAGGATGTGAACAGTGCATATTGTCCACAGGCATTCCTTTCTGCATGTGCCTGATGGCCAGTGTGATCCCCATGTATCGGTGCAGTTATGGGTGCATGGAAGAGTTCAGTTCTGTGCATTTTGCTCTGGTATGGATTCATGGCCTGAATAAAGGTCACCTTCCTGATCTCCTGCCAAGACCCACAGGCACTTGTTTTTTGCACTCTCTCAGTGACACTATCATTATTGTCAGCTTTAGAAACACAGTAGTCAGATCATTCATATCAAGTTCTTGAACTGAACACTTTTGTAATAATTCCCTAGCTAATAGGCTCCAAAAATTTACAGCTGAAAAAATCCTATAAAACTTCACCAGTGTGTATGTCCATGCTTCCTCCTCCTTTTTACTTTGTATTTGGAATAGGCATGGAGCCATGCTGGCAGACCACAAGCAACAGCAAGGGAAACAAATGTCAAACTCAACAAGTAGCCAGAGTGTCTCTGGCACTCACACCCATCCAGAGGCTGGTGCAGGAGAACAAATCAGGTCTTTTACCACCACAAACAGCATATGTGTGTCAAAGAGGGAGATTCAGTTCTTCTGCTCTCACTGTCTGGTGTCTCTGGCCATGGAGTAGATTGATTAATGACCTGTTTCATAGGTGTGCTTTGGTATCTATCTTATCCTACCACGTGTATGGGAGCACTGTAACTGTAATGCAGACATGGGCTGAAACTCATTGCAGGTGTGCTGTGGTATCAGTGAATGCCACGTGACAATGGCAGTCCAGGAGCTGAGTATTCTGAAAGCACTTTGAGGAAGTTTTAATCATAGGAGCTCTCTTTTATCTCAGAAACTGTCTCCACTACACTCCAGCCCTGCTTATGCTGTGGAAGTTTGTAAAGGGCTTCATTGGTTCCAGGCATTTATAGGAGCTTTAGGATTCAACCCCCAGATGCACAGATTCATAGCTGCAGGCAGGTGCAACGTTATCAGAAGGTCTAAAAACCCTTTTAACTCTGCAATAAGCTTCAACTCCCCTCTCTCATGACTCTGGCATTGCTATTTCCCACATAGCTTCTCCCTGATCCTTCAGGAGAAACTCAGTCCACGGAGGGATGGCACCAGTTCTGCTCTGTGCCAAGGGGCTGGAAGGAGGTCATTGAGGGATGAGAATGAAAGCAGGGAAGGACAGCAGTAGCTCAGCTGAGGCTGTAGTGGAGGACCTGGATCTGGTGCCTCTGGACCTCTCACTGATGGGGTCTCTGGTAGCACCCAGTCCTGGCCTTGGTGCCACAGCCAGTGGGTGGATGGGATGGGGTGAGCCCCATCCCCCAGTCAATCCAGTGCTTGTGACATTTCGGGTACCCTGCCAGTGCTGGCCTTAGGGGCTGGAGTTAATGACACGTGGAAGACTGAATTAATAATAAAAACATCTTAGAGAAAAACCTGGCTAAACCTGACACTGGACTACTCACACTTGTCAAGGCATGATGGAGAGAGGGGCAGTGTGCTCCCACCCACCCAGGTGAGGGGCAGAAGGCTGGATGCATTGCTCAGAGACTTGCACAGACTGGGCTATCTATGACTGCTGAATCTACTTTCACCACCATTTTAAGCCTGAAAGCAAGAACAGCTGCTAGCATGGATCCATATAGAAGACGGATGAGAACAAAAGTCTGTGCCATGGGGCTCTTAAAGCCTAGTAAATGGGTGCTATTATAAGTGAGAGGTCCTCTGAGAGCTTCCAGCACGTGGAGAAGGTTAAGGAGAAAGGAAATCTGCTTCTGTAGAGAGAAGTTCTTAAGGAAAGAGGAGTCTTCTGAGATATAATTCTATGAACCAATATTAGCAGGACTAAGTTGTGCATATGAACTCTTCAGCCCCAAGCCATTATTTTGAAGGTATTAATAGTTTTCCCCCACCTCCTAGATATCTGTAATTATAGAGCTGGTAGTTGCATTAACCTCCTAACGTAAACTTACTAATATTATTCAAAATACTATGTATTATAATTATTATATTACTATATATTATTATATATAGGTATTATGCATTATTCAAAATGCTATGTAAACTTGAGCTTATTGTAGTGTACCTTTTTTTCATTTCACATTTTATTCTACAACTTTATAGCTTACTGCAGTCAAGAATGGGAAATACAGGCTATATACTGCCAAAATCAAGGGAAGATACTTAGGCTAATGCATGCTTAAACAATAATTTTAAACACAGGACCCATCAACAAAAATGCCAGAGATGTAATCCAATCTCCATGCTTGAAAAGTTAAAAAATCTTTAAAGCAAATACATGGAGCTCAACATTTTTTGTAAAAAATGGGAGTCTTTCTTTCCATTATGTTTGGTTTGACCAATGACTCAAGCATACAACAGATTATGGTTTCCTCACGCATTGCAGCTACAAGGAAATCCCCATGCCAAAATCTGCATTAGTAGAAATAAACACAACAGGGAATCGCTGTGCTGGAAATGCAGTACTTCTGTTGGGTTTTTCTTGGCTTCATTCAGTACTCAACAAATACAAACATTTTTTAAGATTTTCAGCTTGCAAAAGATTATATACATGAACTTATTGAGTATTAATTACTGGATGATATCAGACCCAAGTTTTTAAAGGAGCAGAAGCAAAAATGAAAGAAAAAAAAGGTTAAATGACATGCTTAAATGGTATACACAAAGACTATGCCAGCAACTGACTTCAAATACCCATCCTTTGATTTCTCATTGCCAGACTGCTCCACTTCTTTCACTCCTTCCCTTCAGAAAGGGATACAGTGCCAGGCCACTGATACGGGAAATATAGAGGAGCTGGACTGAAAGGAATATACAAAACTGGACTATGGGTCCATCAGTCACGTGGGCAATGCCAATGTAGCCATATAATGCTATGGAAAATTAAATAAACCTGAGAAGTTTGGCTTAGAAAGGAAAGGATGTGAACAACTTACAACAGAATAAATGCTGGGAACCTGCCCCATAGGAAAGACCTAGATTTAATTTATGCAAAGCCATTGCAAACAAAGAGCCAGTCCTGTCTATCTTGGACACAGAAAATGTGAGCACACACTGTGTAAGTGCACACACTGTCCCACTGGGTATGCTGTGTCAGCACAGCCCTTGACCCCATCCCTCCAAATGGGCAGCAGTGCTAACAACAAAGGTCACGGGGTGGGGAAGGTGCTTCATTGCTGCTGTCACTAAAACTCAAATGAATATCAGGACACGTTCATTACCCTTTTGGAAGGAAAAGCAGGTATCACTAGGTTTTAGTGTTGCAAAATAAAGAAAGGAAAGGACAATTAACCTTCCCTCATAAAACTCCCGACAAGACCTGTGCAGTGTTTCCTCCTAAAAGGTCTGCTATTTTTTGTGGGCTTCTATTTAAGATGATATATTTAATAGTGACAAAGCATTAAGATGGTGGCTCAGTACTTATGTTTGCCTTTTTTGCTATCAATTTATCAAATGAAAACACAGCCAATATGCACACATGCATCTAGAAGTTACTGCCTTATGATTACTACTAATGTTATTTATTAATACTACCAATACTACTTATTACTACTACAATTGCTACTATTTGTAACCTAACTGAGCTTTGTTTACACTGCTTTTCTTGAAGTTATCATTCTGATTTTCTGTCTGTGGAAAGGGGAAATGGGTGCAGTACTGATAGTGGTTAATGCATCTACCAGTGTTGTTTTACTCTCATTGTGTTTCCTGTGATACCAGACCAGGGCTTGTGCCATTTTTCAGCTTGAAAAATGTGCTGCCTGGTAGATCTCACCACATAAGACACAACTGTCAACTTTTCTCAGCTCTGTCGTTGAAAGCAATGCAATCCTGGCATAAGATCACAAACTGCACTTAAGCAAAATAAATTCTTTGTGCTTCCATTTTCCATGGTTCTGGCCAAGAAAAGAGTTCTGTGAGCTCTTCTTCCCTGCTCTGATTTAATTTTGGTTCTTTATTTTTCCTTATTCCTGTAGCAATACTACTTTAAATTCTATTTTATTACTGCTTGGTCAACCTCTCTCTGGATCATCTCTTTCTTCAGTCTTATGTTTGTTGTGCCTTAAATGCCTCTATTAGCTTCCCTACAATAATAATTTCTGTGCCATTTACGTGCACTCATCACCTGTAACCTTTTTACATACTCCTTGTAGTTGCAGCAAGTTCCCACTATATTTTATTCAGAAGCTTTTAGCCTTTCTTTTTGTTTTCTCTAACCACTTTAGGTAAACTCTGCTGCATGCCCAGCCTGTAATTTGCACTAAAACTGAGAGAAAGGTTAGTTTGCTTCTGTCTTCTTGAGTCATATATAATGCTGTTTCTAGTACAATTCCAAGACCCAAGGCTAAAGGTAGAAAAACCAGAGGAAGAGCTGGACATGTGCTTCTGGAAACACAGCATCACACTTTTAATTTGTATTGAAGGGGTGGATAATTTATTTGAACTTGCAAGATAACCCTCAGTGCTATGAAAAACTGAGCATGAAAATCTCCATACTAGCTATTATGGCAGTAGCATTTTCTGATTGAAAGACAGGAAGAACCTAAATTCTGATCTCAGTCAGAGATCAGTAACATCAGAGTTACTACACTGGCTTTCTGCTTAGTATACATAATTTGGCTTTCAATTTTTCATTAGTCACTTTATTTTTGTTACTGAGCAAAAAGCTCATATCAGCATCCAAAATGATGATGAGAATCTGTGAATGGTAATGTTGTCTTGGAATAATGGTATGAAAAAGAGGAAGAAGGGCCAGTTTTCCATCAGCTTTATAACCACTGTAAAAGTTGAAGTAAAATGCTGAGAAGTGTTACAATTCTTTAAATAGCTTAAGCCAAGAACTTTTAAGAATAGATATCCAAAAATAGCATTGTAGTAAATTTTGTATAGAGTTTTAACAGACTTTCTGTTCACTCCTAACTACAGAAGAACATGTGTTATAATTATCCTCTAACTCTCTAAAAGGAAATGGGAAAATCTAAGCTACCAGCCACCATAAGCGCAAACAGTATTTTTAGAGGCCCAATATATAACTAAAGGAGAAGGAATGAAAGCAGCACTGGAAAGCAAGCATGCATAACTGAGTGATACTTTTAACATTTTCTGGCATAACTGAGTGATAATTTAACATTTTCTGTCATAAGCAATTTAGACAAGGTTAATTTCTGGGTATGCTGCATATAAAGAACATATACATCATTAAGTACCATCTGTCGCATGTGGTGGAAACAACCAGAACCACAGGCAGTATCTGGGGAAAGGATCAGCTTCCTTTAGGGGAGTCTTCAGCAAACTCTTAAAGAGTAATCTCAGGCATTGCTCCAAGGCTTTCTTCCCATTAAAGGATCTAATAATGCATTATTGACAGTTATCACACCTCCTTGCCACTAAAAGGAGCAGGTAAATGTACTATTCCCTCTATTAACAGGTTGCAAAAATGGACTACAGTATGATTTTTACAGTTCTTAAATATATATGAAGAATTGCAATAGGAAGAGGCAGAAAACAGGTCAATTCCCGATCTTGTAGCTAATTTCCTTCTGGATAATACTGTTGTAATAACTTCCGCAGCACTGCTAGTTTTTGAATCTAAATTATAATCGGAAGAGAAACCAGTTGTGTTTCATCTGTCAATGTGTATTCTTAGTTCAACCTGTTCATTTTAAAGGGGAGTGTCAGAACCCAAAATCTGCCCAACTGCTGTGAGGCAGTACCTGGAGGTCTGCCACACGTGAGCGCTAAAACACGTCTTTGAAATTACTGCAGTATGAAATGGCCTTCTGATAATTAAAATCAGTGTAAAACCACGGGGATTCTTGAATTTCTTTACTAAAGAAAAGTAAAACCCTTGCAAATTTTTCAAGTGCTCGACCATATAAGTAGTGCCTTCAGCATACAATGGGTAAGAATCTATCATCAATGAACTGTAGACTGTGTAAAAGAATTAATGCTTTTGCAGCAGGTTCCATTTCTAGCAAGGAGGTTTTGAAGCTGTTAAAACAGGTTCAATATAAATATATTGTGCTTAGCTTTTCAGAAAGCAGTCCCATGCTCTACAAGACCACATCCTCAGAGGCACGCTTCTACTTTATACATCAAACAGCTAATCAAGCCACTAATCTCACGCTGTGCTGCTGGCTTCCTGTTGAAAGCCTGAGTAAACAGCAGTATGTGCTCAGCTGCAGCCCGTTAGCTGGAGTCCCAGACATTTCTCCAGCTTGATGACCGAGTATTTAAGCAAACAACTGATAGTTCTTGTATAATTAAAAGATTGTTATTTTTAAGTTCTTTGCGTAAACCTCCCTCTAACATGAGAGCTGATGCTAGATACAGTGACAAAGATCACGCATTACCTAAACAAATATGATATGATAACATCAATCAGAGAATGCACTGTTTGTGGTCAATGAAGAACGAGGCACTTGGTCATTTAGCAGACCTAGTTAAATTATTTAAATACACCTGGTTAAATTTAAATAGATTTAAAATTTAAAATTTAAATTAAATTTAAATAGACCTGGTTAAAATGATTATGAGCTCCAAAGACTGATTTTTCTGCTTTACTTTTTGGAAGAATGGCAATATGTATAATGGGAGGAGGCTATTCACAGAGGTAATCACCTTGGGTATTGTGTAGAGCAGAGAGAAAGAGATTCTCTGAACTGCTCTTTCAGAAACCTTATTTTTCTCTTTTTTGTCTAGGAATGCAGCCAAGAGAAGTTTACATACCCAGGTTAGATGCCTAGGGTAAGCAAGTGTGATGATACCAAATAAACAGGCATGCACAAAATCTTAAGCAACAAAGCAGTGCAAATGTTCTGCCCATTAACCATGATCATTGGAGGCAATTTTGGCGGCCCTTAGCCCATACTGTCAGCATAGCCAGAGCAAAATATCATGGTGAAAAAGTAGTTCCCAGGGTTTCTTGAACAAGAAATATTGTTTAAAAAGGATAAAAAAAAAAACCCTCAAACATTTCTCTGACCATGAATATACTCCAAACCTCTCAGGAGCACAAAGTTTTAAAGATTAAACAGAAAAAATCCACAATAGTGGATTTAAGAAAATAGTGCATTTAAGAAATTTGGTGTTTGCTACTCTTGTTAAGGGGCCAGAAGTAAAATTTCTACTGATGTTGGTGTGACATATTTGTGTCACATATTTAGAACTTATGTAGAAAGATACAACCAAGAACGTCAATGTAGCTACAAGAGCACATCACCCTACGCCCTACTATTCAAAATGAAAGGATCATAGTGGGGACTTTTCAGGCAAAGTGATTTAATGTGTTCTGAATTCATTCTTTCATTTAAATTGACTTAACTTTCCTCAACATGCTTATGTACACAAAACCAGTACTTCTTCAAATTTACCAAAAATAAAAATCTGCAATCAATTAACTCATCTTTCATTTTGTCATCACTTAGACAATGTAGTTGAATAGGTTTCTACAGTGCCTCGTTTCTCTGTCCCTTGAGGTCTGCCTGCACCAGTATGGTTAGGAAAGTTAAGCTGAATTAACCAAACACACAAAATAAAAATGCAGCAGTAAAAATGTATTAATCCCTAAGGCACAGACCTCATTCACAAACAAAGCTGTCTTAATTCTTCACTACTTTAACTCTCAAAAGGAGCATCTAAACAAGGCTTTTGTGCACTTAAACTAATTCACATTCACTTAACACCTTTACTTAACATCCTCCTGTGACAAAGCAATGCCAGCAAAATCTTTAGAATAAACACTTTCAGGAACAAAAACATCTTTACTGCCGGTAGAGTTTATTTCACTTTGGGAGCAGGCTATTCTCAGAGCAGAGCTCTTCTTTTGCCAGAGGAAGTCTCACCCCTATTTAGACAGGTAGGTGGTAAATGCTATTAAACAAACAAACAAACAAACACCTTCCTAATAGCAGACAAACATATTTAAGATATTTAAAACTATTCATGAGAACTTCTAAAAAATGTAGGTGTATTGTTTTCCTGCTTCACTCTATAACATATGGAAAAGTACTTCTAGATTTAATATTTGAAACAGCAAGCATTTCTGGTTTTGTAATTTATTTTGTTTTTATAAATACTTTCAAACAATTTGCTAGTCATTAAATGTTATTGCCTTCTAGTGCTCATCACAATGTTAGACAATGCCTCTACTCAACACTTTTGTGTAACAATTCAAACATTTATCAGCCTCATAAGTAGACACAGCTTCCTGCAGTAGTCTAGTTCAGCTTTTCAGTACAAATAAGCTGTGCTGGTTATAGTACTCAGGTAAAATTGCAACCCTTTGCTAGTGCATTTATATTTCTTTCCACTGTGTTTCCAGAGCATTTGCTGTAGCCATCACTATGAAATACTAGTCAAAACTCAGTCTTTTTGCTGATTTTTATTGCAAACATTTTCATTGAATTATGCAGGACACAGAATGACAGAAGCAGAGCTGGAAAGAGAAAAGAAAGTAAAATTAATAACTGTGATGGCAACAGCCCCAGAGCAGAGGATGCAAGATGCAAGGATGGAATAGACAGAAGTCGAGGCAAATGGGATGAAGGAGGTGGAAGGATTCTCTGCCCAGCTTGTGCTTAGCCACAGGACAACTGTTGCCAAGGCGTCTTCTGGAAAGTTTGGTTTCCTTGTTCTGGCAGTGGCTGCTTTTCTGAGCACTTTTGTTTTGCTGTTTATTTTGCATCCCACAGCATAATCTGCCTTCCTGCCTCTTGTGCTCCATCCAGCTGCCCCATCCTTCCTCACATGCTCATTGCTACAGCCAGAATCACAGACTGTGCAAGAGTCCCTGAGCCTTGACTGTCACATGCTTGCTACAGATTCTTTTCCTTTATTACTGCCTGGCAAGCACTTATTGGTAGTTTGGCATCTTTTTACCCCTCTTCTCACTTACAAACCCAAATACATTCACAGTAGTGCATACAGTGGTCTTATTCTGTCTAAAATTCACTGCTCATTCAATGTGCCATTACCAGCAATTGAAATTAAAACACAGTTTGCTCAGAAGAGATGTGTTGGCCCTGAGAACACCCACAGCCCTGGCCTACCCCTGCCCAAAGCTTCTGGGGCTCCTCCCACCCTGACCATGGTCCAGAATCCCATTTGAGCAGCTTGAGGCCACCCGTCCATGTCCCAGGAGTGTTGCAGCAGGGACAGACTCCAGCTCCATCCCCATCCCTGTAGATAGTTGGTCTTGTGAGTGGATCCCCCTTCCACGTCTGGCACAGCTCGTCTCCAGCCCTGCTTCTGGCCCCAGCCTCTTTAGTTTCCCTTGGATGACCCTGGTACCGGAGCACCATCTGGTGTCCATGGCCCCATCAGAACCAGGCAGGTGCATAGCCCCAGGGGAATGCACCCTGCGGGGAGGGCATGTCCTTGTGCAGTCAGTCCAAATCGGTGCAGCTGATCCCTGACAGAAAGCAGGAAATTATTTTACAATAATTTCTTACTGAAACATAACTTTTTACTTGTAAAGCCAAAATGTCCAGTTTTCTCTGCTTCCTTGTCCTCTTTAAGGTTTCTTTCTATCCTGGTTATCTTTGTAAGAAAATTATCTCTGAAAAATACATGCACATGTCTTCTATGCTCTGATCTTTCCCATTCTGAGCTCCTATTTCCCAAAGAAAGGCAAACAGTTTGGTGCTTAGAGGTAACATATACTAAATCACAAAAATAGCTGGAAAGGAAAAGAAAGTAAAGAGTCCTACAACAAAGATAGAGTAGGGTTTGCATTTCAGACTTGATGGCTAGAGTTGTTTTCCTCTACAACCCTCTAAGGGGCAGAAAGCCCTTTCAGGCAGGATTGACCTCTCCTAAGGACAGCCTAAGCAGCTGCCCAGAACAAAGTATCTGAAGATGTGATAATCCTCACAGGCCCTGGTCCTTCTTCTGGGCAGACCGCTTAGCTTGGGGCACAGCAGCAGTATGTTTTTGCTGGGGGCTGGGCAGGCCCTAGCTTCAAACCTGAATGGCCATGCACAAAATTTCAGAATTTTTAAGTCAGCTGTCCATGCTCATTGACATAACTTGGAAGGTCTGCCTTGGGTGCTTCTTGGTGAGAAGTAAGCTGACAATGCAATTTTGGGATGCCAACCTTAACTCCTGCTGGGAACGGCTCCTGTCTGAACATTTGCATTGGTTTAGTTACATTCAAAGGATAGAAATGGGTCTCTCTTTACATCAACAGAAACTCTATGGAGTGTGCAGCTTGTAGCTTGCAGCTGCTCAGGAGAGCTCCTAAAAATGAGCCTAGCGCTCAGCTGGCCAGGGAATATGTCTGTATTTAGGATGAGATTCTTTACACAGGAGAACACACAGGTACATGAACAACTGGTGAAATCATGCCATGACTTCGAAATGGTTCAGGTAGTCTTACTATTATCACACCTGTTTTACATATGGGTATGTTTCAGCCACCACAATAGGGTCAGTAATGGATGAGATCTCCCTACAGAAAAAGAAAACAAAACCCAGAAGAACTAAGACTGTAGATAAATGAGATATAACTTATAGAAGCAAAAATACAAATAAAATAATATATTAAACCATGAGATAAGCCAGAGGTTTATCATTATTTAAATATATAGCTCTGTTGCTTTCAAATGTATAGCACTAGTGACTGGTTCCATTTCCTAGACACTGTTATATTTGGCTTTACATTTTACTTTCAAAGAAATTGAAACCTTAGCCTATTTGAAAATTAAATGAATCTGTGACTTTCTTGCAAAAGCTTGGAAAGAGTGTCTTCTGACATCTACTGCTTGCTTCTGTATTGTGGCAAGTATGAAAATGAGCCCTTGAGCCATCTACATTCCTCCCTCTTTGCTATGCTTGATACAAATAACAAAATTCCTGTATATTCCTTGCTTGATGTGAACATGGCAATTACCTTTGAAAACATCTAACTGTATTGCAGTAGGAGCAGAGGCTATGAAATTAAAGTTAATAAAAATTACTTTAACAGGACAAAACGCTGTGTTATATTTGTGTTCAAGCATACTGTATGAATGACTCAGATATTGTCAAAGTAGGAGGATCAGCCTTCTGCAAAGTGGAAGTGTTTCTTCAAGAAAAGACTGCATTGTGCAAAATTATAGAAGAGTTAAAAGTATTATAGCTGCTTTTCTCCTACTATTTATATAAAAAACTAAAGTATTACTTGGCACAAATGTATTAACAAGTTCCTTAAAGAGATACTGGAATGTTTACTGGTCTGGAGGGAATGACATTTTTCCAGTTTGGTATTCCCTTTAAATTGTTTTATTTTCCATTAGCTATAAAATCTTTATGTTTTCACAGCACTGAGAACAGGAAGTGGTATTTTTCCAAAAAACACAGCTGAAAATAAGCTGCACAAAGTCTTTCCCTTCTACATTCCTAATCACCCAAAACTTAATTTTCATGACCATTTACACAATTAATGAATTTGCTTTCATAAAAAATTCTTTATGTTGACAATGCTCACTTTTGTTTTCCTTACTTTTCTACACTTTCGCAACAAAATTCCTTTTCCATTTCTCCTGGGCACAAACTCCCAAACCAACTGAGAAAAACTGGAAAATACTGAAATGCTGTGCTTTCTCCTCTACCTGAAATTTTGCACTGTCCTATTTTCTCAATAATGTTATACAGAGACATTACATAACCTGTTGTGAGTGACCCTGTGCTCGCGGTGTGAGTAATGAATTTGTCTGAAGATGAAAAGTTAAGCTACCTCATGACATGCATTGTCTGATCCCTCTCATGAAAAGTTTGCCCCCATTATAACTACAGTTTGCTTTTCAAAAGCATCTATTACAGCTTCAACTCTTTCCCTCTTTCCTCCACTTTCTGCAGGAATTCTTTTAACACCAGTTTGCACCTCAACAGCTGACCCAAAGGCTCCCAAGCAAGGTCATATTCAGCTGTCACAAAAATAAATCATTGTAAACCTAGTTAAGAGAGTATGGCACAAAATATTGCACAAGATTTTCTCCCAGATATTTTGAAAGATGTCTGAATTGTAATCAAATATACATTTTTTGAAAGATGTCTGAATTGTAATCAAATATACATACACAAAGGAATGAAGCATGGTAATGGAAAGGGTAAATCTGCCTGAAATCAGTCTCTGTGTGAGAGTTACAATATTTCAATTGTGGATCCTGTGCAACTACAGCTTTCTGATTTCAAATTCTATTTTACATTAAAAAAAAAATCAATCGCTTCTTAAAATATATATTACAATATACTGAGATGTTCAGCTCTCTTACTGTTGTATCTTGTGGCCAGAAGGTAACTTTCATATGGTGTACTACCCGCATTTCTCCACTTACTGGCTACCAGTAGATGGAGTTTAACAAAAAAGCCATTTTTCATAACTAGAGGGTATGATCTGTATATTTGCTTCTTGGGCACGCTGGACCAAACGCACAGCAGATGAATTCAGAAGTGCCATGTATATTACCTGTAACTTTCCCAATGCCTTTCTGGATACCACAAATTTTAAGGTCTGTAAGTTGAAATAGAGTACAGTCAAAACCCAAACTAGTATGCAGATGAGTATGAGTTGCACAGCATGGCTATGGCAATGCCAACACTCACAGGATACAGAAAAATATTCTTGGATAAATATCCCAAGGTATCCATCTTAGCCAAAATCTACTTTTCTGGAGTGTGAGAATATTTGTCTTATTTTGATATTATTTTTGACCCCTAAGTAGAAGCACAGAATTCCAGTGCATAAATAAAATGAGAGGAGATTACTTCTCTCATGTTTCTAAACCTAAAAAAAATGCAACTTAAATTTCAGTTTCAGGTCTGAATGAAATTTTGGATTAAATTAATTTTAGTTCCTGTTCTATTGAAATTTCGACAGAGATCCCTAATCATTAGCTATTTAGGTTGAAACAAAAGCCTTATTTAATTGTTAAGGGGAATTGATTTTAATTCAAGAACAAGTTCCCATTAATCTTGCATACTGCATGCACATATCTGTTTCCTTGGTAGTCACAAGATATCTCCGAAGTCTGAGAGACTTCCCATTTTGGACTTGAAGACTAAAACTAGAACCCAAAATCTTATAAAATTTGTTTGGTATGTCACAGACAAGAAGCTGGTTAAATGAATTAAATGCCTTTTGGAGATCAAGGATCTTTGAGAGTTTGAACAATTTTAGAAAATTTAGGCCCAAATTTGTCACTGGTATTACTGCAGATTCCTGAATTTCATGGAGTTATGAGAGGGATAAATCTGTCCCCTGGTAACTTGCAACTAGATGAATGAATATTATTGCATGAGAGTAAAAATACATTGTATTATATTCACTCTCTTTGGGTTTAGGTTAGTTTTATTTCTCATTTATACATTTAGGACCTATGAAAATTCTCTTATTAGGGGGTGTATTCATTAAGCTTCTCATATACATATATATTGATATATACTCAATCCCATTGAAAATAGTATTAATTAGAAGACTCATAATTGTTAAAGCTGATGTCTTGTTAGAAAGATGAGGCTGCACAAAGAAGGTAATGGTCTGTATTTTTCAGGTTCATTTAAATGTAATAAGCTAGTATTGCTATTCCCATTAAGACCTTTGAAAATGTAATTAAATGCTCAAATGACTACTAACATGATTAAACAAAGAACAGGGTAGGTTATCCACTAAGCTTATTAAAGACATTTCATATTCTGTCCTGCTGAGTAATAAATCACAGTGAATATTTTTTTAGAGCATATCGACAGGCAAGCAATTTTACCATTAACCTGTCCAGTAGAAGGTTAGTGCTGGAATGTTATTCCATTTTTAAAAAGCACATCAGTTATACCTGTGTCCTAGTTTTATTTGTTTTATCCATATCAGGTCTTTATTTCTGTAAAGAGAATGCAGTAGAGNNNGAATGCAGTAGAGGGAGCTCTCTTTAAAATGTCTTCAACCTAATTGAACAACATATGTGCTTATTCCCTGAGTTTGGTCTGATATGCACAGAAGCAAAGAGACATTGTGGAATATACTTATGCATAATTTAAAACATACTGCACTAATAATAGTGCACTTATTAATTAAACTTTCTACAATACCTTGGTTTTTCCCCCCCCCATGTTGGTCCATACTGCCATCAACTTACCTTCCAAGCTACTTTCCCTACTAACCTCACACAAATGAAATCACTTCACTTCTGTTCATTTTTGCTCTGTTTACACACTTACTAATATGGAAATATATAATTATATGATAGGGTAAGCATCCCTATACATGTATATGATATCTGATACTGTGTACTGCATGCATTTATACATACATCTACATATGCTATCTATACTATACACATGTATGTATGTGTTTA
>WAAG01035856.1:232-13008 GCA_013390105.1 Tichodroma muraria | reverse complement strand
ACTTCCTTTTTTTTTTTTTCTTTTTTTTTTTTTTTTTTGTTACACTTTGAAGCAAGCCATTCTAAGCACTGGGGACAGACCATCCTCTCCTCTCCCAAACGAATAACCTTTCTGCAGGGGCCTCTCCAATCCAAATGGTTAGGAATCCAATACACAACAATCTTGCAGAAATCAGCTGCCAGATTTATTATTCTACCTGAAAACCCCCANACATCCTGCCACAGGCAAGAGGCGATCTGTGCTGATATTAAAGAACCAAAACCAATCCAAGGACTTTTCATCAAAGCATGTTTCATTTGAACCTCATTTCAATGGAAACCACAATTTTTTTAAACAATATTACTCAACATTTTCCCTTTCCTTTTTGCTAGTTTTGCAATTTTAGACTTTTTTCTCATCTGATCACCAAGTATTTAAGTGCCATTGAGACTTATGGATGACAGAATTAGGTGGCATATTAAGGCATATATCATAAAATATGTTGTCTCATGAATCTGGGTAAATCAAATACCTGCTCAAATGCTTTTTATACACCTGTGGTTTCTAGTGACCACTACTTCTTTACTTTTGATTAAATGTGTATTAAAATATTCATAACTTAAGTAGTGTCTTAACTGACAAATGATGGAAGATTAACCCACCACCTAGGACTGTCTTTGAAATGCATCCATTATGATGAAAATTATTCTTGTTTTTTTTTATGGTTATGTATTTATTTTTCTCCCACTTCTTGACAATCTAGGAAAATGAAGTATTTCATATAACAATTACTTAAATATCACTGGGTAAAATGAAATCAAATTCTTACCTCCCCCTCCACCCCTTCAAACTATGAATTATTGTGTTTCAAAAAAAGGTGCTCATAAATACTTTAAACTTTTGGGGTTTTGCCACTTTTTGTTTTTGCTTTACATACAGAATAGCACGTGTGGTTTATGTTCAAGGTAACCCCTCTCAAAAAAATAAAACAGTTTGAAAAAATAACAAAACAAGCAAAAAAAACCCTCAAAATTTAAATTGTCTTCCGAGCATATCCGATCACATTTACATTTAGTGTCCAAAACAAGTTGATTGGTAACACCAGTGCCAGCACTACAACGTCATACAGCAACTTCATGGTATTCTTTGACAGTTCATCTCTGTTCCACCGAAAATTACAAAAGGTTCTGCAGAGCTTTCCTTAGCAAGCTGAAGCTTACTAGTCATTTGTGGATGCGCATAAAAGCTGCTTATAGCACAGCTATGGCGTAAGCTATTTTCTAAGCAATAAATGGTTCAAGTCATCTATTTTGTCCTGAAATGCTACCTGTAGTTACAGCATTGCTTATAAATGGTCATAGTAAATTCAGCATCAAAGAGAATATTACAGAAAAAGACAGCAGCAGAAGCATTAGCATTATCTAGTATTTATATATGTTATCAACATAACACAGCAGTAAAAGGTTTAAATGCATATTAATGGGTACCGTGTCTAAAAATTACTAAAGTACCTATTTAGTGTATTGGATATTTTTCTCAAGGAGTGCTTGCTGTGTCTAAACAGCATAATTAGATATGTGACTTAGTACAGTTAATTCCTATTGATTAAATAACTTATTTATGTACCAAAGGAAATGGAAGGATACAAAATGTTTTCTCCCTCCTGATCATGATCCTGTACTTAATGCTGACATGATCATCAGCAAGTCTACTCCATGTAATTACTACCCTCAAATGGATCTTGAAAAATCAACGCCATAGCACATGGGCCATATATGTATAGCAATGTGGCACCAGATACAGCATGCAGCTTGCAGTCTGAAATCAGGGATTGTCAGGGATTTCACTGCTTGGTCACTGTACTTATGGCCAGTCTGTCATTAAATAGGATTTTTTTTTTTGAGATCATACACAAAAAAAACCCAAACAAATAAAACCAAACCAAAACAAAAAAATTAGGAAAAACTAACTGGTTGGTCTGACAGGCAAGGTACAAGTTCTGCCACTGGAAACTTCTAAATTAAATGCTGTGGTATATGCTTTGCTTCTCTTTTATAACTGCAGAAAGACAATTAGGAATGGCAAGAAACAAATGCCCTAGGCATGTTGTGCTGATATCATCATCAAAAGTGGTTATTTTGCACAATGAGAATTAACTGTACTACGGATACCCAGAGAAAATGTACAATATCTTATGCTGATATGAAACAAAACAGACATGATATAGCTTTTTTTTGTACTTAAAACCTGTATGTTCCCTTCCCAAACTTAAGTAAAAAGGAAACCCACCCTTTTCCTCCTTTTACACAGAATAACGTTTAGGTTCCAACCCTCCCCTTTCAAATAAAGTGCGCTGTCCATGGCAGACCATAGGAGTAATGCAACAGGAAAAGCCCCTTTTAGTGTACTATTTAAAAAACAAACTGAAGTCGATTCAGCTTTCCTCTGGGTCTTGGGCAAGAGGAAAAGCTTAAGGGAGGGGGAAACACCCCATCAGTGTCACTGTTGTTAATAGACATAGCCTTCGTTGTAGGGGTGGGTGTTGCAGCAGCCTCCGTCCTGCATGTAGACCATGCTCTCGTCAAAGTGGGACAGAGGCACAGTGTCCTCCTCATTGATGTGGCGCTCCATGTCAGTCTTCAGTAAGGGGCGCTGGTTGTCGGGAAAAGCCATGGAGAAAAGCGCTTCAGGGTCACAAACAAACTTGTAGACGTATCTTTCTCCAGCCACCTTAGGACAACAGAAGGGGAAAAAAAGGGTGCAGCATAAGGCCTCGTGTTTTGCAACTGCAGGTTCAACAGTCTTGTAAAGAACTCACCTTTGTTACACAATTAATAATGTGACAGCAGAACTGTTAAGGCAATGATCTAGCAAAGGCAAGTGGGACCTGCCAAAGCAGACTGTGCAGAATGCTCTTGATTTTGCCACACATGACATCCTGTTGGAAGATGAACTAAGTATTCTACTTCTAACATTTGTTTGCGATCGTTTCCTATACTTAACCACAAATGGAACTGTTCTTATTGGAAAATGTAAACAAATTGTCACTACAGCGGCAAAATAAAATTACACACTCTGTGTGCGAAGTGGAAAAAAGAATCACATTGCACGACAGAGATCTGGATTTCACTCTACACAGATTGATTCATACTTACGCATAAAAGCACTTTAGTTACAGTGCATGCTGATTGTACAGGGACAGCGTAAGCAAATACGTAGGCTAATATGTACTTAGCAATTGCTCATGCAAAGCTGGGACATTTGGATTTGCTTATGGAGGGGCAATTTGTCCAAAGATCCTGAAGTTTTCCCTTAACCAGAAACAGCCTTAAACGTCTATGCTTCAATTTCCTAAAAGCTAGAGAATAACAAAAACAACACAGAATTGCTGTCTTATTACGAACAACAAGCAGAAGTCAATATAGTGTCTTCTCAAGTACCTTATTTAAAAAATTGTGCTTAAAAATATGCATTAGATTGCATGCTCACAATTTATTAAAATGATTTTAAAAATAAAAATCATGTTGTCTTCTGCTTGCAACTCTAGCTACCACAGCAATGAAGTGAGTTAGTGAAGATGGGAAAAGTGTTGCGAACTTAACAACTCTCTTCTTATGGGTGCAAAATAGTTTGAAGCACCTCCTTAAACCTTCAGCTTATTTGTTCTACAAATAGAATTTGGTAGGGACTGTATCTGCAGCAGAATTTTTAAAATCAAATTAATGTCAGCAAGTTTGACAGACTAGAGGTTGCATTCAGAAATCAGATTTTTGCATAAGCTGCTATCATTGTTGATTTAAAAAAAAAAAGAGGGAAAATATGCATACAAACTTCTCCATAAAGAACTTGCTTTGCATCTACAACCCCGATTAGTTTTTAATATACATGAACTGGCCAGATGAGATAGAGTGATCCCAGGACAAACCTGAAACATTGCTGTGTCAGAAAAATAAGCATACAAGCTAGCTTTCAAAATGTGTGTTGAACACATTCTTGTAGATAACAAAATAGTAGTTTAGGATGTAGCAAGGTAGCTGTCAAAAGTATTTGTAAACTTTCTGTTAAATGGATATATGGGTTGGGGCAGCATTATCAACCTTCTGGTATTTCTATCTCCACCTTTTCAACTTGCTTCACTCAGCTATTTTTTTTTTTTTTGCCTCTGCTGCCTTTGAAGTGTGCTGGCAGCACAGCTGCCTATGCTGCTGAGCTGCAGCCTGCAACAAGGAGCTCCTCTGCCTGAAGCACCAGCCAGCAAAACCAAGCGCTTCTGCTTCTCCCTGATTGGACCCAGTTTCCAACACACTTTACAAAGACTCAGTGAACAGTTATGTGACACACAAAAATGAATGAGGTGCTGAGCTACTGAAGAGCTGTAAGCCAATACTAGCCCAGATTGTTGTCCAAGCTGACTACTGTTCAACTTGAAAAAGGAGTGCACTACAACAATCCCATAATTTAAGAAAGGGAACTTTTAAGACTTCAAAAAACCTACTGGAAAAGTTGCCCGGTAACTTGAGCTGAGAGCACTGTTTCTATTCAGTGAATTGGCACGTGACAAGTTTAAACATGTTCATCATCACTGGTCACAAGACCCGTGCGAAAAGACACGGAATAAGTTTTGAAGTCCAGTGTTTATTATGATCTTTGATCACACCTGGCAGTTTTGTAGATACAGCAGACTGGTCTCTCCTATTGATTTCTCAGTCAATCTACATGGCACTACACAACAACATTTAAAAATCAGCAAGCCACAGTAGGAGGATGAATTGAATACTGTCAGCAAGACTAGCCCATAATATATAAATTATTGTTAAATATTTATCCTAATTCAGTCTATTATAAATATTAAATTCCACTCGAAACCAGTATTACTACAACAGTATTGGTAAAAATATTAAGGTACTTGGTATGTTAATAGGCATAATTATTCTCCCCTATCTTGCACTTACTAAAGTACCCAAGCACTGGGCAGCTAATTTAGATCTGCAAAACATTAATCATACTGTACTCTACCGTTTGCCTTTCCCAGCTGCCAGGAAGCTCTTTTGGATATTTTTGAATGCTACTTCTTTCCTTATAATCATGAAATGCATTGTGTGAACTAAAACCACAGACATATTTTACATAGAAAAAAAATATCTTAATGCATATGCCAGACCTAGTAGGTCCAAAAGCTTAGTGTTTGCCTAAAGAGATGAAAAAAACTACCTAAGCCATGCAATTACAAGTACTCCTTGTAAACTGACCTATGGATTAACGTGCAAGACTCTGGTGAAATGTAATACAAAATTAGCTGCTCACCTTTTGCATGATTCCCTTTTCATAGTAATAGCGAAGCGATCGGCTAAGCTTATCGTAGTTCATAGCTGGCCTGTTTTTCTGAATCCCCCAGCGACGTGCCACCTGCCACAAAAATGGATTAGCAATGATTTGTTAAATGCGTTTAACAAGCAGATCTTATCATCAGATATTTTATTTGGGGATGCAGGAGGGAAAACCCTGCAGGTGAAACAAATAGGAAAAGGTTGCCATGACCTGAACTTCCCACGTACTACTATGAATTTTGATTGGATGTACATCATCATTAAACTTGAAACAGACTTATTGGACAATGTGGTGAAGGATTAGGGTTTTTCTTTGCATTTTAATAAAGAAAACCAATATAAAAATAAAGCCATACAAAGAGATGACGGACAAAACTTTCCAACAGAAAACTTCCACAAAACCTTTCACAAAACCTTTCTTCAGTTTGATACTATGGATAATTGTACCGTGCCTGTCTTTTCCTTGCTGCCTGAAAAAAAAGTAAGTTATTTTAAACACACATGCATACACACTTAGTTCACGAACTAATACAGACTGTACTTGGAATTACAGCAATGTTGTGATTATTAGGAGATACAAGTCAAAAGACAACTCCCAGTCTTAAACTTTACTTCAGCAAAAAGAAAATGAATTATCTGAGGAGGAAGAATAATCACTTGGAAGAACTATATGGTGGTATGAAGAACGGAACAGAAATTTCATAGTTTCAGTCACATAATTTCCCTTAAAAATAACAATAAAAAGTGAATTGCAAGTAACTCATGAAACTATTCCATAGAGAACAATATGCCTTCTGCTCTGACTTATGTTTTCTACTTGACTTCATGCTTCCTGTTTTATTGCTAAAGATAGTTTTGGACAAAGCAACCTTTTGTTTAAAGAGCTTAACTTCTTATTCCTTGCCTGAAATTTAATCGGCTATTGGTGACATTTCAATTACTGTCTGTAAAAATGACTATAATATCACCAGAGGGGGAAAAAGGCAGAGCTGATGAACTCTTTAAAGCACATTTTATAAAAATGATTGAGAGGTGCGTATGCATACAGCTCTGGAAAAAGGATAGAGTAGCCAAACAGCTTCTCTGAAGACTACTCTGCAAAACTTCCCATAGGTGTCTGGAGCTTTTTGATGCAAGCCATGACAACACGCAGCACTGAGCAAAATCCATGGTTTTGGTGTCCACCTGGACAATAATTTCTAAAATTAGTTTGAAAACATTATTTCCTTTCAGTAGTGCAGCTTTTCAGGCTTATGTAAATTATCACGGCTCTGCTAACTTCAGCTACATTTTAGCTGTACTGAAACACACCTGCAATCATGTAAATTTATTCCAGCTGCAGATTTGGCCTAGATATCTAACTTTGATTCACTAATTCATTTTTGTAACACATGACCACACAATTCCTTTTTTATTTCTTTGAAGGTTTTTTGTCCTGCTTTTATTGGAGTCCTAAAAGCCTCCAATATAACAGACTTGCAAAATAAATAAATAAATACACAGCAAAGATAAACAACAAGTAATGGTGAAGAATATGTTACGTTGTGTGGTATTTTGACACTCCTAAACAAGCAGTCAGGTCCAGTTCCCATCCCTGAACTGCAGAGCATTTACCTAGTCCTACTCTGTGGGAGAGATTCAGGCTTCTACCCTTCTACCCTACCTTCCTGTTGAAGCTTGGTGTCCCTGTGACAAGCCTGCATAAATGGACCTATGCCCAATTCTCAGGCTCCATAGTTCACAGTTACTTACTTTCTGAATGAACTACGGCACTCCAGGAGCTGATACATATTCAGTTTTTGTTGTCACTCTTTCTACAAGGGCATAAACCTCCAGTAAGGAAAGGATGGAAAGGTCATGTCACTAACATCTTAACCTGCCACAGCAGAACCAACAAGCTCCTTGATTTCCCTTCAATTTACACTTGGCAACCAACAGAATTGTGCAACTTCCCATAGGCTATTCTTATTTTAATTTACTGTTTCTGTCAGATTCATGACATTCATATGAAAACAACTTAGACTCCTTTGTACTCCTAGGAACACACAGAGTGAGGCAAGCTGAAAGCCTCCTCCAGATCTTTGATGCAATGCTGCTCAATCAAAAACACAAAGCAACTTCTACATAGCCAGACATGCAGATGATCTGTTTAAGTTAAATTAGAATATCCAGTTCTTCAGGGAATTACACAACAAGGAAACCTTAGGGGTTTGTTACTTTCCTTTCCTTAGTTAATAAAATCTATAAAGTTTTTGCACCATCTGCTGGAAACTATTTCTCAATAAAACTCCTCAATCTTGAAAAAAATTGGACATACCTTAAAGACAAGACAAAACTAAAAAAAGTAAAAAATATGAGACTAGGGTAGGGAGGAAAATCATGTACATCATTCACCAAAACCAAACAAAAGACTTTCCAAAGATTTTGCTCTGTTCCGGGACAGGTTACACAACTAAGAAATCCACGTAGCCTGCTAAGGCTGCAGACTTGCCAGCAAAGTTTTGGTAATATATTGACGAAGATTGTTCTGAGTTCAAATCCTCAGATATGCAATGCCAGGATCTGCCATGGTGACTATCACTAGAGCAGGGGGTGCTCAGACAAATGAGAGCCAGCACTGGGGTCCTTGCAGCAACCTGTTCCTCAGCCAGACCACGACAAAAAGGGACATCAGTCCTGACACCATCCCCAGCTACTCCAGCATCTCCACAGAGCTGTTAGCACACAATGTAAGTAACATGCAAGAAAGCCTTCAGAATGCTAATGCCAGTAGATAGATGGCAAACAGAAGAAATAGCTGGTGGAATGCAACAGCAGCCCATACACCCCTGAGCCTTCCCACTCAGCTCTAACTTGGAGGGGATCCTGTCAGAAAATTGGCTGCAGTCCCCTCTATTAGAAAACCCTATTCAAGAGGTCAAAAAGTAAAGCAGAGTGATACTGCCTTTTCACAACCCTAATTAAATCATCCACATCAATTTTACAACAAAATTCACATACAACTGATCTTCCAACAGTTTCCATGATAGTTTAGAATGCAGGCTAGGTTACATAACATTACCTAGTACAAAACAGTTTATGTAATAAAACATTCAGTTTATTCCTGTTTATCACACAAGTGAACTAAGCCACGCTTCGGCAAATGTTCATGAATATAAGTAATTTTATCTGCCCCATGAGTCCTTCATGGCTCAGAAGAGCCATGCATGTGCATGAGCGTTTGCAAGCCTAGGATATAAACCTGTACTAAACAATCTAATGATTTAATCTAATGAATCTAGTATTTAGTGTTGAAAGACTAGTAAGGGACAAGTTTTCAAAGGATTTTGGAATACAGTTCCATCCATAAAGTGATTCTGAAAAATGTGGACCCCACAATTAATGCGAAGTATTTACTAACCCTACTATTTGCAATACTTTTATAATTTTTTGGGACTAGGAGTCAAATCTATGCTTAACCACACCTCTGTCCTAACTGAAGCACTTCCCTTGCCAGTCCTTTCTGTCACCCTTCTAAAGCACTACTGAAGCAAAATACTGAAGGAATAAAAGACCTAAGCCCAAAAGGGCACAGTTAAATTTGCAGGACAGGGCAGTGCATGGGAGGGCACGCTGTCTAACTCACCTCCTCCGGCTCAATCAGCTTGAACTCCATGCCTCGGCCAGTCCATGCTATGAAGTGAGAGTTTGATGGGTCATCAAGAAGAGCTACCAAGAACTGCCAGAGCTGAAGCGAGCCTCGCCGTTGATACGTGGGTCCTTCGCGGTACATGCCTGGCTCCTGTTTGACATCCCCTGCACACAACAGCAACCATGTTATAGGAGCAATGCCCTGGAACACCACCACTCAGTTTGTCGGATAAGCTGGGAAAGCAATCGTTACGGGTAACAAAACAGAGGGAAGAATCAGCCACCCTCAAATGCAACATTCCCCTGTTTGCTGGGGACTTACAATAACATATTAATATACTAAAAAGCACTTGAATTCATTCATGATTTATGGAAGTCTCACTAAGCCTCTCCCCATGTAGTTTTGATAAATGCAAATCTCTTGCAAACCATTTTGTAATATCCTCTCTCTGAAAGAACATAAACTATTTTTGAAGCAACTCTGATATGTGAAGAACCGTGTTTGCGTACTATACTTTGCACAGGCTCCAGTTTTGGTAAAGTAATGTAGGCCTCATAAAGCTGCAAGACCCTGTTGAGAGAAACTTCTCTTGCATGCAAATGCTTCTAAGGAAAATTTGACAAAGTATTTGACTTGGACTTAAACAGCATGTGCTTTATGTATAGGCATGTAAATCCTGCAGACACGCAAGTTCCTCTGTGGCATATTGAACTTGCCTGTGAGCAAAAATTACTTTTAGTCATATCCACATATTAAATTAGTATTCCCTCTGAAAAGCAGTAAGTTAATTTTTCTAAAATTTTAAGGCTAGAAAAACCTTTTAAAAAATATCAATAACATTCTACTAGCTGTTCCACAAATTGCCAATGAGAGAACCATCCTGCTACATCCATACTGTCTGTTGTTTTTAAATCATATTTATACTGAACAACTCATACAAACAACAGCTGAAAAGTCTGATGCTAAAGCAGACTATTTTTTTCTCCACACAAGGACTGCAATCCTAGATATACTGGTAAAATTCCTTGTTTCAACTATCAGAACAGCAAAAGTCTCCAATAAACAGTGTGACCTGTTTAGTAAGGAAAGTCAGGAATTTACATTCAACCACAACATTAGGATGCTCTAACAGCCATTACAGAATGGCTCTGTGTAGTGAAAGGCAGAATAATAATGTTAAAAATGAAGCACTTCCTTTTGTAATCAGGAAAGAAAATTGACTCAATAGCTGTGGAAAACAAATAAATCAACACAAGGCTTTTTGGTTTATGTGAGGTTCAAGTTCCAGTCCTGAGAGTCCTTCTTTTTCAAGGACAGTTTTTTTTCTCGTAATGATAGCCAAACAATGTGCAAATAGCAAGTGCAGTATTACACAGGATTAAATTCTTTCCTTGTGCTGATCTTTGATTTCAAATGAAGCAGCTGAGAATCTACTTCTGAAACATCAAGACTAGTCCTGGGCTTATCCAGCTTTTGCTTTACTGGCCAGACTATGACGACACATCTGCTATTTTTCCCTCAAAACACTATGCTGCAAGCATAAACACACCTATTTGCATCACAAGATCAATCTTCTAGAGTACAAGGTGTTCTCTCAATGACAGTCTCAGAAACTAGCAGCAGACTGCTTGCTTTGCAGGCACAAAAATACCTCTCAATATTCATTTCTTTGACTGTATTTGTATTTCTTTTTCATTTTCATTCCCTTTCCTGTATAAAACCCAAATTAACCAAAAGATTTTTCAAGGAAGACACAGACAAATGCTACTGTGTTTTCACTTCTTGTACTACAGAGTCTGATCTCATTCCCATAAATGTACGTATAAATCTCACACTGATACTCAGATCAGATCCACAATCATTTGTGGGGAACACAAAAGCACCTGACAAGACGTGCTCTAAAAAAAAATTTAAAAAACCCAAACGAGATCACATTACAAAGCCGGGGTATAAAGCAGACTTTCAATAAATCACTCTTTCTGTGACTGTGTCGATGCAGTGACAATGCAATACTGGATTGAGCAATCTTCAGTTAGGTCTAATATTGTCTAAAATTCTTTATCTATTTCTTACCAACATAAAAATATATGTGATACTCTGTCTGAAGAACGTGCAGTTCTCTGGGTGTACTTTCATTTCAGAGTCTCCAGATTTTCAGCAAATACAACAAATGCTGCTAAACATGCAATAGTTTTGTAATCTGTAAGTGAGTCTCAGGACAGAATAAATGAAATAAAGCAGGAGAAAAACACCAATTCTCCAGCCCTACTTTTAGCTGTGGTCAGAGATTTGTTCACAAGTTTATCAGGAAATATGTAATCTTTCCTGCTGAAATAAGTAAAGCCAGACATAGACACGCTAACAACACTACACTAACGTGCATACACTAACATAATGCCATTCTAGCAAATTTAAGTAATTGGTCTCTAAATTACTTCCCAAAGTTGCAGACTAACAGAGGCACTGGCAAGAAATACGGGGTCCATCTACTTTGCTTATAATGAAATAAATCTGAAATCAACTGAGTTACACCAGGAAACTGATTTTACGTCAGAGTAACTGAGGATAATTTGGACCTTTCATTTTAATTGACCACAGAATTTCTCTTAAAGAAAAATCAGCTGTAATTGGTAGTGTTGTGAACAGCGCATTGATTTGTTATCAATTCCACTGAAAAATAAACCACTAGTACATTCAACCTAGTGCAAATACATTGGCACAAACACAAAAATGCCCTACATACTCACTTCCCACTATTCATCACTTCGTAGACAGCAAGACAAGAGGCTTAATCCTCAGTAAAACCAAAGCTGCTGCTTTCTCCACTGTTTTGTTAATTACAAGTACAGCTCTCATTAGATCTCAAACAACAAGCAGTATGTGATCACCAGTGCAATGGAAATCCTCTTATTACTTTTCAACAGTACAGGAACTGAGCTCCTCTGCCACAAGCCTGGATGCAGCATCTTTCGCTGGCAAAAGTGAAATGACATCCTATTGAAGAGGAGACTTTGGTTTCAAGAGACAAAGGTCAGCTTTGGTTGGGCACACCACAAATGGTGTGTTAAGGAATCCTAAATTGGAACGTTACTGGGCTTTTTTGATCAGCAACAGAGAAAAGTCCCTCATCTCTTTCTTTTTCATCTCCCTACACAGGAAAAAGAGAGATGTGTCATACATACCGTCAAACTTCTCTGGAACAACGCAAGTGTCATCATAAAACTGCCTAGGTCCCTTTTCATACATACAGCCTGTAAGTTAAAAAGACAGAGGTATTTATATAAAAGATGCATAGAGAAAAAAGAGATCACAGGCTTAATGCCAGAGGGAACACTAAGTTATACAGGAACCAGCAGATTAATATCCCACATCCTTTACACACCACCCGATCCCAACATTTTGGCCTAAGTACAAGGGTGCTTAATTAACATATGCATTCCCAAAAGACTGTTAATCTCCACCTGCTAAAATGAGAAAGCACCCATCTTTCTCTACGATTTATTACAAAATGTTTGCTCATTTCCTGTTTGAACTAGCATGGCTTTGACATTTAACCATTTGTTCCTGCAGGTCTTCTCCCTGCAAGACTAAAGAAGTACCACTCAGTATTTCCCCCTCACACGCACCCAAGTCACCCTCACACACTGCTCTTGATGTTCCTCCCAAAATTTTGTAAAATTTTATTTCATCATTAAAAGACACTCTCTACAACCCAGCAGTCTTTCTAGCACACTTTTCTGTACACATTCCTACTATTGCCTATTATGCTCATGTTTTGCTTAACGAGAACTGTGTTGCATATCAATATCAGTCTCACCAGTGCTACTGAGACAAAACAT
>WAAG01035846.1:5778-21938 GCA_013390105.1 Tichodroma muraria | reverse complement strand
GATTACAAAATTCCTTTTCTTTTGGCAACCCAAATTGATAGTTTTTTCCTGTCTGGTTCACAATGAAACCACGACAATAGCTTATTCCTTTCTTGACAGAAATATTGCTTCATAGATTGAAGCTACCATGCATTTTTGATTGTTCTTAAGAGAAAACATTTTTCAAATATATTTGTTGCTTAATTTCTGCTACCCACTCTGCCCTTCACCATTTTCATCATCACTCTAAATAGTAAGTCCAGCCTAATTCCTGGGCAAGACAGCCCCCATAGCAGGGCAAACCTCATGAGAAGGTAAACCTTTCTCTTCCATTAATTAACATCTTCTATCACTAATAATGAGACTGTACACATACTAAAAAAAAAAAAAAATTGTCTCCTATGCATAATAATTTCATGTGTGGCCTCGACTGCCAGAAGAGTGCCTGCCCGCAAGCTGGAAGATGTGTATGGGCAGGGACAGTTCACTCTCTCGGGGATGGAGCCAGCTGAAGCTCGTGCAACAGAAACAGAAGGGTAGCAGGCAGTGGGGGAGTCACACTTCAGGGCAGTATTTTGTCAGATTTATCAGTATGTCCCCAGGATGGGTTGTAGTGTGGAGAGGGTGAGATGAGATGTCTCTTAGAGTTTGAAGATATAATTTTTTTAGGGGTTTTTTTTTGTTTGTTTTTTGTTGGTTTTTTTTTTAAGGAGTTAAAGTCTGACATTCCTATGTGTTTCTGGTTTGTGCAAGAAGAAAGAAATGTATGGAGAAAAATACTCTCACAAATTGAGTTTTTAACATCTGAATCCATGTACAATTCATGTATGATCACCTAGAAACTAATCGATGGGAATCAAAACAAAAATCACTTACCTTGTATCTTTTTTAAGGCAACACCAGGTTTATTTCAGGGTTGCTTTCCAGGGGAGGCACTAGGCATGCTGAATGATAGTTGTTAAATGCTCAGAAACATGAATAATCACTAAAAGAAAGGAAATATACCAACATCATCTCAAAGTTCTTATCTGTATCTTTTTTGCCTTCAAGAAAATATCTAAGGATAGTTGCAAGCAAAAAAACCCCACAGTCAAACATCTTAAACTCAATGCTTCTTAAGGAGACATGTTGACATAGTGAAGCATGAGGAGAGATTATCTCGAGACCATTATGTTGTGCCTCTGCCCTGAGACAGGTTCAACATTGTTGCTGTCATATCTGACAGAAGCTTACAGTCATTTTACTAGAGAGATGTCACAATTTACCTTGGCAATCTACTCCAGTGCTTAATTATCCTTATTCTTAGAAGGTTTTTCCAAATTCTTGCCTTGGTCTTCCTTACAGCCCATTACCTCTTGTCCTGCCAGTGTAGCCCATGAAGAACAGATTGCAGTCAGACCCAAGTATTCCCCAAGGACACATTCCTGAAAAGAGTGGGATAGCAAGAGCATATTTTCCCATAAGAATTAATGATGGAGAAAATGCGTACAGGGACTTAAGGACTACACATGGTTTAAAATCACAGGGAGCAGGATCACTGGGAGGAGAGTCTCTTTCCTGCTGCTGTCCTTTCAGCACAGATCACTGCTGTGAGAAATGTCATCTGTGCCATCTATGAGACAGTGCCCAAGAAAACTCTTGCAGTGTAAGCATTCTTAATGTCTCTTTCTGGACAGTTGCATCTTCATCATCTTCCTGACATGAATCAAAGCCAATCCATCATAGGTGAGGGACAGAAAAAATGGGACAAGGATGGTGGCTAGTGGAGCACAGTATTAAATGGTCAGCAGCAGAACCTTTAAGTAGTGGACAGAGAAACTGAGGACAGTGAGATGCCACTGTATTGCCTTAATGTCTGCTGGACCCTTCTGCACACATAGAAACAATCATAGGGTTTTCCCAGTACTCTCTCTCCTGCAAGCCATCCAACACCCTTTTGCTCTGCCTTTTGTTAGTCTTCATACTTACAAGTAGTGAAAAGGGTTGACAGAGATGACCTGGTCACTCTTTCTTTTGTGGATCATATTTTTTTGTATGTATTTCCTCCCATTGTATTTCTGGAGGGATTGGCTGCCTGAACTGTGAGTTGTTTTTGCTTTGATCTAGTTATCTCACTATTCTTAATACATGCCTCCAGTGTGACTGCAGAGTGGGGGTGAACAAATGCACGGGAGATGTATAATGACTGTGAGAGTAAGGGGTGAAAGCGGCCATGGGAAGAGGTTAATGTGTGGCTGCTATGTGCCTTTGGAATGGTCTCCATATGCCTATCACCCCTGTGTGGTAAGAGCAGTGTTTTCCCATCCCTCTGGCATGGGACTCTTGTAGCTGGGGAACTTATATGGAGACAGGGAGAACTCTCCCTTTGTGGAGGCTGTGTGTCAGAGAGGTGTTTAATCACCCATCCCTCTGAAACAGGGCAGTGGGGTCCCTCACCCTGACCAAGTTCTGTACAGGGGCAACAGTTTGCAGGGATGGCTTTGCCTTGCAATCCAATTGCAAAGTAGCTGGCACTTGACTGGGGCTGCTGCCAGGGGCAGTCTGTGTCTAAGTCACAAGCCTCTTCTCCATAGACATCTCCTCACTGCTGTCTTCTCCCTGAAGATTTATGACATGGGGCATGGGCTGCACCCAGGCAGTGATGGCAGCAGGAGGTACTGACAAGGGGACAGCTCCTTCCTTCTGGCAGGTGGGTAGCATGGTGATAGAAAACCAGCTCATTGCTGAAGTTGACCCTCTCCACCGGGGATTTGGGTGTGCCACAGCAGCAGCACCGGCAGCCCAAGAGATTGGTGAAAGCCCTCCTGAAGTCTGTGTTGAAAGCATAGATCACTGGGTTCCCTGAAGAGCTGAAGCATCCAAACCCCACAAGGATGTTGAAGGTGGTCTGGCCAATACAGAGTGATTGTCCTTCAGGGTCTTCTTCAAGGCTGGGCTGGCAGAAAGGCAGCAGAGAGTTCAGCAGGAAGAAGGGCAGCCAGCAGCAAACAAAGACTCCTGTTATGATAGAAACGATCTGCAGCACCCTTGTGCAAGGAACTCGCAAAGAGGAGGTGGGCTCCTTGCCAGGAGCTGGCCACTGCCCCCCTGCTCTCTCAGTGGTGGAGAAGCGGCAGATCTGGGCCTGGACAATTCTGTAGATCCTGGTATAGGTGATGATCACTGCGGCCACAGGGACATAGATACTGATAAGGGATGAGGTGATGGCATTAGTGTGGTTCAATCTGACATGGCAGTGGGGTGTCCCTGGTAGCCAGGAGTCTGGATCTCTACTGTCCTTGGCTTTAAGCCAGTGTAGCTACACTGGGATGAGGGAGATGAGGATGGAGAGAGCCCAGGCCATGGCTGCCATGGCTACCATGGCACAAGCAAGGCACTGTGTCATCCTGCACTCGTAGTGAAAGGGGCTGGCGATGGCCCGGTACCGGTCCAGGCTGGTGGATGCAGAGGTGATGCAGAGGTGGAGGATGGAGGCGGTGGAGCACATGATGTCTAAGGCCACCCAGGTGTCACAAAAGCAGCTGCCAAAGAGCCAGGAGCCTCCAGCACCTCAGTGACCGCCTTCCAGAGCATCACCAAGAGGGCCACGCAGAGGTCCGAGATGGCGAGTGGCAGCACGAACCAGCTGGTGACTTCGCTGCGGAGGTGGCGGAAGCGCGGGATGGTGAGACACGCAAGCGCTTTGCCCAGCAGCGTGCTCAGCACCAGGGCGCCCAGCAGGCTGCCGGGGAGTGCCCGCAGCCCCNCGGGCAGGGGCGCGGGGAGCCGCGCGTTCCGCCGGCAGCGCCGGGACAGAGCGGGGGCCGGCCGGGAAGGGATCGAGCGCTCTTCCCGACCTCGCGGGGGGAGCTTTCCCCACAGCATCGCCCTGGGAAGAGCCCTTTCCCGGTCCTCAGCCTGTACTTGTCCGTGTGCCAGCGGCGAGGCAGGACCTGGCGCTTTCCAAATGTCTCCTTTCGGAGACCGCGATCACATCTCGTTTTGGTTAGCGAGCAGGATGTCACCTCGTGTCGGTTTACCTACGCTGGGAATGCGCTCAAATCTGGCTGTCAGAACCTGTTTTCACCAAGATAGTATTGTGCCGTTTAATTTTCGTTTTGAAATTTTGCGTGATGAAAACAAAAGCACAGAAGCCTAAGATCTCTAGCTTGGATCTGCTGCATTTTGGCAATAAGTTGTTCACAGCACCCAAACCCTGCCTCTTCATTTTTTAGCCAAAGGTGTCTTCTGATGTATTTCAACAGTCTTTTGTTTGTTTTATTTACAGTGTTTTATTTGTCTTTTATTTATATGTCATATAAATGTGTATAATTACAGCACATATTTGCAGCCTATATTCAATAAAATACCCTAATGCAATTAGGGTATAATCCTTCATTTTTGAAGAATTTGTATGGTAATCCTGTCATGAGAAAAAAGAGATTGGGATGTGAATAGGAGATATCAATTAATGTAATTAATTAACATGGGAAACAGGTATTTATTTTTACATTAGGTATTTTTTTATTTCTTTGCCTCTTAAAACTACTGCAGTCACTAGTTTCAATGCAAATAATTTTCATGCAGTAAGTATCTGATTTCCATTGTACTCTTATGATATTTCTGGTAATTAGTAGAGAGAGTGGAAATTTTTAAAATAAATCTTGAACTGCATAGCTGGCAGCTTACCCTGTAAAAAAAAATCAGGATATTTAAGCTAAACTAGTTGGATTATACCATTTCATAACAGATTGTTAACATTTGGTCCTGTTTTTTAAGATCCTATTTTCTTTGTGCCTTGGACATCAGTCTTCATTAAGCAGCCCACTGTGATATTCCTGCTATGATACTGAAAATTGGAATACATTTCTTGTTAATGTGTTTATCTGTAAGACTAACTCATAATTCAAATTGCTGAAGAATCTTTTCTAATTAAATATATACTTTGTTAAAGCAGTAGGAGCTGTAAAAATAACATAGGCTGGCACTTAAGAACCAGCTCCACTTTCATCTTATTTGGAACCATCTGTAGTTCCACAATGGTGGATTTTGCCATCATCTGCAAACCACAGCAGATCTCTGATGTTCATTCCAATAGTAAGGACTAAATCTTAGTTTGTTGCAATTATCTACACGCTTGCTAATTTGACGTGATACATTTACTTTTATTTAGCAATCAATGAAATGACCCCAAAGGGCAGAATATGTTTGTTAAGGATTGTAGCTGGACCTAGGGCAATACAGCACTGGAAAGAAAGAGCAGTGTTTTTGCATATTCAGCAGACAGTAGTGCTGCAGGGCTCTGTAGCACAAGACAGCCAGCATTCTCCATATTAAAATAACTCTGTGTATCTCCTGTTCCCAGGATCACATTGTGCTCTGAATATCTCCAGCTCCTTTTTAGCATGCATTATAAAGGAGAGTGTATATGGTGGTGCTGTTTTGTGTGCATATCTGTGAGTGCCCTACCTCAAAATTTTGTGGCTGTTGTTGAAGTAAAATCTGACTGACCAATCTCAAGAAATAAACTTCTGATTGTTTTTATCAAACTAGGCATCTAGGTTGAAGTCAGAACCCCTACTAGTATCCTCACTGATAGAAAGGTTGTAATGTGGACTCAACCCTTACTAAACACAATAGAATCTGCAGAGACATTGAGAGTGCTCTTACCATAAAGAAAACATCAACAGACACATTCATCTTCTCAGATACCAGAGGATCCAAGTGGAAGATGTAAATGCTTAAGAAACTATACAGTGAGTCAAAGACAGAAATAGAAGCATTGCCCTGCTTTTATTCCTATATTGGGCAGGAAGGAGTGAAATGGGTAAGCTTATGGGAGAGGGAGGAAAGAAAAACACAGAGGAAAATACAACACTGTGTGAAAAGTAGTGTGTGAAGTGAGTTGCAAATGCTGTAAGTTTTGATTTTAACTATTTATTGAATTTATCTTACTTAGGATATAACAGGAAAGTTTTAGGCAAAATAATGGAAAAAAATACTGGCGGAATAGATAAATCAGCCTCCCATGACTTCAGAAAACTTGCTAGCTTGTTCCATCTGTGAAAAATATAAACTTATCCAGACAATATATGTAAGATATATTGCAATATGTATATAATGGCTTGTTATTATATGTTCTTTTAAATGCAATCACTGCATTGAAAATCTCTCTCCCTCCAAGAAGAGATTTATATAAGAAACCAAAATCAATTTTCTTCTCCTTCCCCTTTCTTTCTCCTTGTCTTACTTCTCCCTTTTAAAATTATGTCATCCTAGACTAAGTACTCACATGTTTTACAGCACATATGATTAAGGGGAGACCTGATTCAGAAATAAAAATTGAGCCTTTAACAGTTTACTATGACTGCATTTGGAGCTCATGCCTCAGTCTAGCTCACTGACATGCTGGCTGGACAACTGAGGCAGGTTAAAATTCAGTGCTCAAACAGGACGTGAGAATTCAGCCCAAGCCTCAAGGTGCCTCCTGGAGGGGCACTGCCGTTGTCATGTCCTGTGCCATGGTGCCACAGCTGGCTGGGGGGAATGAGCCTCCAGCAGGTGAATGGCAGGGTCTGCTGCGTGCAGGGCTAGTGCCAAGCGTCACTGGTGCTGTGTGCGCTCACACAGACAGCGACTGGAGGCTGCAGCCACACTGATCCAGTGTCAGTATTTCTGCTTTGTTAAATGAGTGCAATACCAACAGTGGTTAATTAAATAGTTAACTCAATTTTGAGATCTTGTCCAAATGGGGGAGGATTGTTACAACAAACTTTGGGAAGCGGTGTTAATTTTATGTGGTCTCACTGTGTAAAATGTATTGAGGTAGTGGTAAAATGATGCTGTGGTTAAGTTGTTCTCCTTGCAGTCTGAAAAGCCATTGAAAGTATGTGAATCAGACTAAACTGGGGTTTGTGATTAGCTCTGGTGACTTTACAGTACTGTTGGGGACTGATTTTGAATGTCTGGGAAAAAATGTCATTGAAGGCAATAATGTTACATCAGAAACCAGTGTGATTATCTGTCTGTCAATTTATTCATCTCTGCATCATGAAAGAGTCTTTTTGTACATATATGTGTGTCTGTACACCTATAATCTTGGCTTTAGATACTATATTCATGCTTTCAATGCCATGTGAGTTTTGTGAACTTGATCATATACTGAGACTGCTAACCTATTTGTATAGCAGATCCAGCATTTACTACCAAAAATAGTATTTTATTAGAGATATGGATTAGCTGTATGATTGCACTGGAAGTGGACGAATAATTCATTGTTCCAGAAACTGTCTAGAGAAGTTAGAGGAAGAATAATTAAATTGACAGCTAACTATCAAAAGCATGTTCAGTCTGCTCGGACTTAAGATAAATAATTTGAATTTGTGTCATCCAATACAGAGTCCACTCTGAAGCTCTTCACGTATTTTGAAGTTAATATGGTTCTCTCAGTGATTTCACCATGAATTTTTTAGCAAATCAGCTGTTGAGTTTGGAATACCTTTAAAGTTAAGTAAGGATCAAAAAAAGGTATGTAATACCCAACCAAATTATTTTTCTGGGAAAAGGGCCTGGCTTCTGTTCTGAATAGAAAGGCCAAAGATACCAAATTCACCTTTTGGAAAGCCCTGCAAAGCACTACTGTATGAGAGCTTATGAATTCCAGTCTGTAGGGGAGCTGTGATACTTTTGATGACCTAATTTGGAGACACTCTATTTGCAATTTGGATTCCTGTGTAAGGGCATTAGGAGAACAAAAACTACAGGTAAACTGCTTTCCCACAACATTTACTGGTATCACAGCACAAGGGGTACTCAGCTGTGAAGATGCCACCTTTTGCTGGCTGGACCACCAAGCAGCTGAACTGATTTCCTGGAGAGATAAAGGGAAGTTGCACTATTTTGACCCTTCAGGTCACACATGAAATCTGCATATTTTTTCCAGCACCTAACCACTTGACGTGTAAGTGCTTTCAGAGTTCTTGGGTATACCACCTAGACAAGATGACTCTTACACTTTTAAAATTATAGGATTGCTCTGATTTATCCTATACATGCTCTTCAGTTTGAGAGAAAGCTTTGTTTTCATTACTGAAAAGACTAGAGCAAGAGTAGCTGTCTTCCCATCCTGTCCTCCAGTTTACAACTGACATAGAGAAGAAAATATTCCCCTTCCTAGGACTGCCTAAGTCCTCTTTGATTATTCTCTTTACTCTCTAGGGACACAGGAAATGCACAGAGCTATTTAGAGTCTTACCTACCCTTCTAATTGCTTTCTCATTCTCTCTCTGCTGTATTTTACTATTCCTGGGGTTATTCTCAGTATTCGGTTTTGGAGCTGGATCCCAGAATTCAAGAGCACTGCACTTTGGTTTAACTTTGAGTAGACATCAATCATTTAGCCGTCTTAGGGTTTTTGGCAAATTGCTTTTCAGTGATAAGGTCATTCCATTGCTTTCTTTTATCATGATTTTATTTCTTTTATTCCTCAGAATTAGCGTACATGAACGTCTTGGTTTTTTCCTTCTGGTGTTCTTAGTGGCCCAGCTTTTACCAGCACCCTTGGCTCAGTTCTAGTTAGCTGCCTTCCTCAAGGCAGCTCAGATGAGAGACCAGGGCTGGCACTTTATCCCCTCTGGCCTCCCAGGTTGGGCCCTTCTGGGAGAGTGCCAGTGCCTAAATAGTATTTTTCACCTTCAGAGCAGACACCCTTGCCAACTCAGGCAGGGATGAAATGCCCATTGTGACATTTAGGTCCAGTCTTAAATCCAGAAGGTAAAACCAGAAGCTTTAGTTGCCAGACAGGCCCATGAGAGTGCTCTTAACTCTCCTGATCTTGAGCACCACTCTCTGGCAGCCATGGAGCACCTCTGCAAGGCAAAGCAGCACACATCTGGCTGCAGGAATGCTGAGGTGGAGTTGGCTCCTGACACAGCCCAGTGGTTTTGGAGGCAGAAAGATGGTTTTAATGCAGTCTTTTGCTTTCTTGCACTTGAGCTGTATTTTTGAGTTGCACCTTATTTAACAAAGCAACGTGTTCAGCTGCTCAGGTGTTTTATGACAGTGCCTGCCATTTTCCAGAGAGGCATGTCTGAAAAGAGAAAAGAGCTTTTGGTTTTGTTTTCTAAACAGGAATGCAAAATACGTGACATTGCTACAGTAATCTGTACCTATATTATTTTAACTAATGTTTAATCTAGGTAAAAGTAATCAAGATAATCTGAAAACCAGTCTATAATAGTGTTCTCCATTTCAAAATGCTATCTCTGTATACTTTAAGATACAAATGCCCCATTGATTGTTATTGCATTTATAAAACTAGCTTTAAAATTAAGACTACAAGATGCAATCCACTCCACGTTTCTAATAGAGGGCACACACAGATCTTGAAGAATGAAAGATTTTGGAAATTCACTCTTACCAACTGGTGTGGCAGAACTATTTCCAAATCATACTCAGATCCCTGTAGAAATTATTAATTTGTCTCTACTTATGACAATACATTTCCAACATAGCAGATAAAGGATGTCTTTGCTTTGCTTCAGAATATGTGAATTTTAATTAACAAAAAGAAATGTGCATTTTCCTTACATTTTTGCCCATGTCCTCACAATGTGTAAATAATCTTTTGAGACATGATGTGCATTATTTTCAAAGGACAGACTGCAAATAGGTTTTCTGTCTACATAGGGCAGTGCCCAGCACTCAGAATTAAGAAGTCAAAATTAATCTCTAATCAACATGATTTGACTTTAAAGAATTTCAGCCACAACATCGTGTTTTGTTTTGCTTTCATTTATTTCAGAGATTTAGTGAAACAGAGCCAGCACCTGGGAGATGTGATACTTGATAGGCTGAATTTCAGTGTTTCATAAGGAACATTTCAGTCTCTCACCTTGTTACAAGTGTGCCTGCAGCCCCTGTCAGAACTGGTTGGACTGCACAGTCACACGACATGGGCATGATGCACAATTGCTTCCTGAAGGGAAGATCCTGCCACTGCCACTAGTAAGGCTTGGTGCTTGGAAAACCTGTGTTTGAGGATTAGCAGGGGTTCAGTACAGAGAATATAAGCACGGCAGAAGTGATGCCAGGAGGCAGATAAAAGCCTTTGGGAGGCTTCACAGCCCTGTATTCACTCTTCTTTCTCTGAAGATTCCACATCCTCTAATCTAACACATATTTTAGAGCACAACACATATTTTACCCACTTACCACAAGCTCATGGCTGGATCACAGCATGTAAAGTAACTGGGCATTGATGCTCAAGGATACTTCCAGACTTGTAGGCACAACAGATAAGGTTCCACAGCCTACACTTTCTACTTTGGAAATCGATTCAGACTCAAATTTTTGTTCTGGGTTTCCCCAGACTTCATGCTGGTAAAGGCCACAGAAAATTCTCACAGTAAAGATTACGGTAGTAATAACTACTTGGAAATTATCAGAAACAAATCTGTCCTGCAGGAGTCCCTTGATTGCAATCTTTGCCCCAGATGTTCCAACAGCTCACACAGCTTCCCACCTAGTGCTCAATGTTCCTTCTCTAGCAAGCGCTGAGAAAATTTGTGTTTGAATAAAAACCAGATAAACAGAAGTCCTTGTCTGTAGTATATGCTACTTTTCCTGTGGTAGAACATGTCAAATATCAGTTGCACTGCCTATAGCTTGATTGCATGATAGGTACTTTCCTTGAGACACCTCTGTTTAGACTGGGGACAGGTCTCTTTCTGTTCTTCCTTGATGTTCCTTCTATGGAAACAATTACACAGAGAAGTGGAGGCATGATGTATGATTGGTTCTTCAGACTGAATCAAGATAAAATAAGTTATGCCCTTGGAACTGAAAAATAAGAAGTATTCCACTGTCACACTATTCAGCCACAGCCAACATTTAATAGCTGCATTTATGGCAGTGTTGGATTGGGACACTTCACTGATGAGCATAACATGAAAAACTTTATAGAATAATTCAGCAACACAAGCTCTCAATGCTGTCTGGAAAATAGCTCAGGATATGTGTAGGATGCAACAGTGCATAATTAGAAGGTGATATTTCTGTGTAGTAAATATACGCCTCTTCTTACTTTTTTTTCTCATTTCCCTCATTCTTGTCCATCCATGGTGCCAAATGTTGTATGTTGGTTTGTACAAATAGACAAACATTTCTTAGCAAATATAATTAACAAATGTCCTTAATAAATAATACACTTTAAAATTTTCTCCCCTTTTGCACTGCTTGTGATTAGTCCTACTCCTACTGGCTGCAGCATTTCCTGAGGGATTTTCTGCCAGTTTAGTGCAGCTTAAACACACAGCAGTAAATTGAACCTTACCCTTTCCATCTTTCCAACCACGCCCTCTTATTCTGTTTGCCCAAGATAAGGGAGACTTGTTCTTTTAAGGATAAACTCATTTTTACTATTATTTAGGATCTGGTTCAACATTCACAAGCAGTGCTTTGTAAACTGAGGTAGGCAGCTCTTGCTTCCAGCTATTTATTCCTGTATCTGTATCTTCCAGCTTCATGCGCTGTGAAACCAAGAGAACTGCTAGGATAGTAATGTCAAAAAACAGCAAAAAAAAATAGGTTCTTTTTCATCCATAAGATCAACTCACACCAATATTGTCACTGAAAACGGTTCACTCATTTGCTCTTGTACGTTCTGTGACAATTTCTTTAAATTTTTGTGAAAGGTTTGAAAGCTTTTATTCTGGTCATGTCTCAAGAAAATAATTTATAATAAAATCCAATTAAAAGTTTTCATCTGCAAATAGTCCTAAGTCCCTTTCAGTTCTCACTGAATTCAGGAGGAAAGACTCTTTCAAGTTCCGTCTCAGTAGACTTTTTTTCCATAGAGGACTTCTCTTGCCACTGAATTTATCAGACAGAATTTGAGAGCATCCAAGACCTGATACTCAGTCTTGGCAACATTTTAGAATCATGCTGTGTATTCATATATCATCTATGAATATATCATATATATCTATGAATATATCATATATCATCATATCATATATCAGCATCTGTAGGTTCAGGGCAGATTAAAAGCAGATCAATTGGATTATTCCTAAATATTTAATGTGAACTTACCTTATGAAGAGGACACGTTTGGAGATTGCAGACAGACTCCTGTTCCCATAGTCCCCAATTTTTGTATAATGTTGTAATGTATTACAGCATTATTAAAAAATTTTATTACAGAATATAAATCAAATATGACTTGGCAAGAAGAAAATTAAAAGAAAATTTCCCAAGAATCACTCTTTTTTCTCTGCTTTTTCTTTATCAGCCATAGAAGTGGTTTTATTAGTATTAATGACACAGTAAGCAAACAGCATAAGACCGAGACAGGAATTTGTTGTAATCACCATAGGGGAGGACTAACAGATCTTTATCAACAACATATTAACTTAAGAAAAGTAAACACTCCCATTGCCCATGACCATATGTGTTGGTAGAAAAAGTGCAAAGTAAAATCTCTGCAGCTGAATGAACTCTCACAAAAAGTATGTACTGCTATAGGCTAAGAGCCATGCTGCTATCCTGCCTAAAAACTGGAAAGCTTTAAAAACCTGCAAAACCAGTTGAGACCGAATGTATGTGATTCAAAATTAGTGGATGAAATATGCAAGAGAATAATTGTTCTTGGTCCTCTAAACCCCCTATACAAACCCAAAAGAACTGGCCAAAATGTTCTCAGGGAAAGGAGAAAAGGGCTCAAATCTCCTCCTCATTACAGTGACTCCCTTTTCGCTTCATCCCAAAGATATGCCTCCCCTAACAACACAGTGACTGCCTGAGCAGATGACAATCTCAGGCTGAGAAACATGAGATCCTGCGTTGCCTGTTGACACTTAATTGTTTCTTTTCTTTTGCCTAATCTATGTCTGTTTTCTGCCCATTTTGGTGCATCTCAAAGTCTGAATTTGTACAAAAAGAAAGAAAACTTGAAGTCTCTGTGAACACATCATGAGGTTCCTGGCAGACATGAACAGAGATTGTGGATCAGGTAAGATGGGAGGAGTCTAATTGGGCAACTGGGTAGAAAGACGAAAGCAAAAGACTTTTGGATAATAACAGAAGTAGATTTTAAATTTCTTTCATTCATTTCTTCTACACTGTCAAGAACCTGTGTGATTACAAATGTTTTGGATGTGGTAATAAATACTTCTGTTTGTTTCTATTTCAACCTGGTTTCAGATAAGGGTGATTTCTAACTCTCTGTCCATATGGCTTTTAATGACATTTAAACCAGGAGCATTTGGATACATTGGAGTCTTTGGCTTTTCTGTATTTTGATGGCGATAGCCAGAAGGAAACAGAAGTCTGTATATAGGTATGTCATCTAATTAGTCCTGTCTGGCAGTGGGAAACATGGAGGTTACATGGAAGGAGAGTCTTCCAGTGACTGTCAATAACCTGGAAAGACTCAATGATAAGCTTAGCCCACAGCAGTGCTCAGGTGGTTTTGGCACTGTTTGAACCACACAAGCATAAACATACACAAGCAAAGTAATACAGACTGAACTGCCTTAATACACGTACACAGCAGTTTTGATCCACAAGCAGTGTAATTTAATTCTAGGACTGCAGCAGGACTGGGAGTGTGCCAAGGAGAAGCTTTCAGCGTGCAGGAGTCTGCCAAACAACTTAATTAATTGTTAGTTACACTCTACGATGAGATCTTGTCCAGAGAGCTTTGTATTAAAAATGCGAACTGCTATCAGTGGGGTGCAAGATGTTCTTTCCAAAGCAGCATTTCCAAAGTGACAGCCTCAGGAGTGAACTGCCAGAAATCGCAACTATATTGCATATAGAAGAACATGTAAGGTTTTGGGAGCCCTAGGGTACAGCTCTTCGTATACATTGATTTGAGGAAGCCATTCCATACTTCAATTACAGAAGTAATGAAGCAGCTCTGAGAAACCACCAGTTACATATCGGTTATGGGTGTACCTGTTAAGTGGATATTTCAGTTAGCAGCATTGATTGGCACAAGAGTTAGACTAATATTAGAGTCCTTGTTATGTTGTCCTTTTGATAAGGAGAAGTTAGTGATGGCCGTTGGCTTATTAGTTGTACAGTTTGTTGTCTGGGTTTCTTTACAGACTCATGTTGTTTCTCAGTCTTTGGGAACAAATGACAAATTACAGTTTCCTCATTCATAATCTGCTATTTAGTCCCACTTCTTCCCTGTGGATTGCTCACAACATTATGCACACTACATGCTCATCCTTGTTCCTCCAAATCAGACCGAGCTGATGATAGAAAGTACTGAATGAATTCCTTGCTTTGTTTTGCTTCTGTGCACACCTTTTGCTTTACCTGTTAAACTGTCTTTAACTCAACCTACGGATTTCCTCATTTTTACACAACGCCATCCCACGGGGAGATTGAGTGAGTGGCTGGGTGGGCCTGGAGGTGGAAATCAATGCAAATCCAATGAACCAAATTGTCTTATTTTGTGCAACACAATGTGCTATCCTTTGGAACCTCTGGCATAATTACCAACTATCCCTGCTGCACTGACTGAAATCAGTTCACCATTATCCAGCCCTGTGTGCCAGTCTTCATTTTGCTTATCTTATTTAACATCTGGTACTGCTCTGCTGCTGCTGCATTAATAAAATCACTGAAGTCTATTCAAGGGTGACACTGCCGTAGAGCATCCCAGGTAAACAGTGAACACTTCGTTGAGAGTGAACACAGACACTCTCTGGATCTCAGTGTTTCCTTAAACCTGAAATCCTCACTGGTAAAGGCAAGCGAGCCTCTGCAGTACCCAGGATGTGCGTTCACTAAGCAGGCAGAGTGATCAGTCTGCACGTGTCTGAGCTGACCCAAATCACAGCGGAGAACAAAAAGCCTACCATCATAGTTACAGCAAAAACCTTTATTAGAAAGCTTTAGCTAACAAAAAAGCTTATTTAGTTCATCTTTGTTAATGGTTTCTTTTGACCAAAGTAGCGTACAAAGCATTCCCACAAGCTGTCATATCCAAAGGATAGGCAGTCCTGGAAATATTTATTTGGCATTTTTGCAAGCAGCTGAGGTCAATGGTCCCTTATCTGGCACAGCTGTAGCTGGATGAGGCTGCATGCCTGCTATCAAGACAGTCAAACCAGATTCGACATCCCAACTATTTGTCAGTTATTCAAGTCAAAAGGGGTTAGATCAGACTTCCTTGTTGCATGTATAACACCAGTGCTGCACATCTGACCTCAAAATTAGTTACAAGATGACAAGAAAAGAAAAATATCACTATTTTTCTTTAACTTGAGCAAAGCCCAGACTTTATATTACAATATATTGCAAAGTGCTAACAAGAAGTCACAACACAGTGAAATGCATTGACTTTTTATTTACATGAAGAATTCCAGTTTAAACCTTTCTTTCCAAAATGCTCACAATTTTTAAGGAGAAAAAAAAAAGAAAACTAAAGAGAGTCTGTTCCTTCCCCCATGGTGGGTCACACCTCCTTCTGGGCATGCTTCACTTACCTGCCTTTAATAGCAAGGCCCTCCACCACGCTGGAACACCTTAGAAGGTGGGGTTATTAAACGGAGAACTTCTTTGGCCAAGGATTTCCAGGAGAGTGGCACTTCCCTAGCTACGAACTGTGAGTATTTACTGTTGGAATACATAAGTCATCTCTTGGGTTGGGGTGTTTTTTTTCGTGTTTGCCAAGGATGAGGGGTAGCCTACAAGAGCAAGCACACGGGACCTGTGCTGTTACTGCTTTTCCGGGGGCTTGAAGCCCCTTTGCTGCTTCTTTTGCGTGTGACTTGTGGCCTTGCTCCCTCGCTCTCCTGCTGGGCCGAAGGGACTGCAGTAACTCGGTTTTTCTCTGAGAAACGTGGTGGGAAACAGAGCTGATGGGACCTGTAAATGTCCTCCATCGGCATCCCCGGCGTTAACCCGAGCAGTTATGACATCCCATCTCTTGCTCAGGAGAGGATTCAGCTCGCCAGGATTTCGAAGTGCCGCTCTCATTTCCCTTTTCTCCCTGTCCCGTTTCCCCCAAAGCTCAGGTACGTCCTGTCTCCTGCAAAAAGCGAGGCTGCGCTGCCCTGTCCGTCCCCGGCGCCCACAGCTCCGCCCCCGAGGGAACGCCGGGGCCGGGGCTCCCTGGGCCCTCCGCCGCCGGGCTCGGAGCCCGCGGGCCGCGTGTGCGCAGCGTGTGCGCGGCTCCGGCGAGCCGG
>WAAG01035841.1:1071-22703 GCA_013390105.1 Tichodroma muraria | reverse complement strand
CTTCCAAACTAAGACAGACAGGTTTGTTCCTGTTGCACCTGGCAGTCCCAAACAAAAGGATGCTTCAAGAATATCTTAGAGCTTTGGTGGGATGAGAACCAAATAAGGCATTCCAGCTGCTTTTTTTACCTGCTGCTTTGCGCTCAGTTCGCTATCTAGTTGAGGTGGCAGCTTGCCCATGTAGGAAGCAGCATTCACCTCCCTCTTGTGCAGGGCATGGTGTCACGCCAGGTTTGCCTCCTCTCCTGAAGCCCTGCAGTCTCAGACTTGCTTCAGCATTGCCTCAGTGCAGCTGTTATTCCTCTCGAGTACATTGCTGAACTGAGGCTCCAAAAGTCCTCCTAGGAGCAGTGAGCAGAGAACGCAGCCTACTGCGATCTTGCAATGCTTTGAAGGCTCTAAAAAAAAAATATAAAAATTGTTCCCTCTTAGTTTGGATGTGGAAATAACCCAAGATGTGCAGAATTTAATGCAGGGAAAGAAGTTTGGTATTTGTACCCCTTTCACTTTTGCGGTTTTGTAGCAGTGGTTTGTTTGATTTAAAATTCTTCACGAGGAGCCCACCCTCGGGAGCAAGCAGAGCTCTGTGCAACCTGCAGTGATTTAATGGCATGGGCTTGGTTTACTTGTTTTTCATTAAGATATACACTGCTTGTAAAGTTTAGTGGTTGTTTATACATTAGTAAATAATAGGTTATTTCTAAATGAATTAATGTAATTTCTAAATCCATATATATATATAAAAAACTTTTTACTCGTCTTGTCCTATTTACAAGGAATAGGAATTTAAACACTGCCTCACAAGTTGTCAGAGCAATTTGACTTGTTGACCTGAAAGCTGTGTGTAGAGAGAAATTAAAGGCTTTGTGTAAAGAGGAACTGTAGGTAATGTTTTACTGAAACTTCTTTCTTAAAAAAATAAAAAGAGCCTTCCTTAATAATTTATTTTATGGAAAAAATACTGTATCACAAAATTACTACTGAAGTCTCAGTGTCCTGGAAAGAGGTGTTTTTTAGAGCACATAATGAAAAAATACTATGTAGTGATCATAATATTGCATAAAACAAAAGCACCTTCAAAATCTGCTCTTTGGTGGTTCAGATGAACAATTGTATATTTGTCAGCATGTCAAGAATTGGCTGGATGTGCCCTCTAATTCCTCACTACTGAAGGATCAGTAACAATGGAAAATAAAGACAATGCTCCCAGTTTTTCTGTGCACCTTCATGCTGCATAATGCCATAAGACACTTAGTAGTGGGCAAATCTGAGCAGTGGGGCTGTGCCTGGAGGAGGCTGAGATAAGAGTTTCAAAACACCTCTTGGAATTGCTAATTTCTTTGGTTTGTTTGCATGCACAGGGAGGCTGGTAAAACAAGACAAAATAATCTGAATAATTGCTGTGCATAGAAGAACACACAGTGAGGAGATATAACGAGAAATAGATGGGACATTAGTGTGTAAGTCACATATGTTATCCAAAGATTATCTTCAGCTGCTGGTGCAGGCAGACACGAAAGGTGTGTGTGTGCAGGAGAAGAAAGTAAAAAAAAAAAAATATACTCTGTGTTCCTGATTTTTCTGAGCTTTGTGTGTGCACTTTGGGAATTCAGAGAATTTTCCCCATGTGGGAGGTTTGACTGATCAAGAAACAAGGCTGCCAAGAGAAATTCCAAGCAGTGGTGATGTGCTCTGCTCTAAGTACTGTGAGGCGATTTGTGGGATCGAGCTGGTTTCACTGCCTTTTGGTGAAGTTCTTGGGATAAAAGATAATTACATTCCTAGGTTTTCCTTCATCATCGTGGATGTTAGAAACTACTTTTTAATGAAAATGTAATTTCCTGGTGCTGTGAGTCTCCGAGCTGAAGCTTCAGAACTTTTTGAGAGCTGTCATTAAAGTTGTGGCGATCAGCCCCACTGACTGCTAGCTGTGACCATTGTGTGTGTGTTCAGCTCCTATGAAGAGCAGCATGCTCTGTAAGGGAGCAGCACATGTCTCATAGCACAGGCTGAAAAAACAAGATATCTCCACACACTGAAAACACGTAAATCCTGGGCAGTGAAAAATCATCTGGCAAGAAGGCAGTAGAAGAGGCCAGAAGAAAGACAAGACATTAACTGGTGTTTGGCATAATGGCAAATCTTAAGGTGTTGGGTTTTATTAGTTTTTTCTTCCACTGACAAAGACCATCCTGTCTCAGCTGTGGCTACAGATGAGGACTGAGGTCAGCAGTGACAGAGCTGTGGCTAAAATTTACTGGGAAATATGAGCTTCACAGGGAGCTGTCAGCAGTTTGCCTGAATGTTCTAGTCTCCTGAAAACACTTCCTTTTGCGAGGCTGTGGCTGCATGTGCCAGTCTCCCTGTTTTCCCTAGATATTGCCTCTCTCATGGATTTTTTACTATGGATTTTCAGCAAGATTAAATGACTGTATAAAACAGGCTGACAACCATCGTTTGGGAAAATGTTAAGTGCAGTTTCAGCCACCCCGAAGATGAGTTTGATTTTCTTTGACAGAGACATGAACTCCTACAGTAAATGCCCTGCTGTGAAATTTAGAAGTGTATTGACACAGCTTAGCAAGTCTCAAGCTGGTTTCTTGCTTGGCTTAAATGTTTTATTTGTGGTCACTAGCAGAGGACCANGGTCACTAGCAGAGGACCAAAGAGAATGGCCTGAAGTTGTGTCAGGGGAGGTATAGGTTTGACATTAGGAAAAGGCTCTTCCCTAAGAGGGTGCTTGGGTAAACCCTAACCCTAACCCAAACCCTAACTCTCTCAGGCACATGGTGGGATTGTTGGGGTGTCTGTGCAGGACCACGGGTTGCACTCAGTGATCTTTGTGGGTCCCTTTTATCTCAGCCTATGCTGTGAATCTATGAAGTTGAGCTGAGGTGTCCCCAGTCTGTCCCTCTGGCGTTGTTTCTCCAGCAGATCAGTGGACACTCACTGAAGCTGCTGTAGCAGCTTCTAAAGAAGTGTCCTATTTGCAGTGCAGGGAGTCTTTCTCACTCCCTCTTTCCTGGTCTCTTCCCATTACATGGACAAATGCGGGGGCTGTAGGTACTGAAGACCCTCCCCAGCTCCCTCCTAAAGAGTGCTGTCACCCACACAGAGGTCAAAACTCCTGGATGAAAGGCAGGTTTCCCTGATCTGCTCCTTCATTAGAGTTAGTATTTCCTTTCCTTTTCACACAAGCATGTGGAACAAAACATTTCATTACAGAACAAATGGAATGTCAAGTGAAATGATTTGGTGGGGGGATTTTTTTTTCTGCAGAGAAAAAAAGGCTTGATCCAGGACCCTTTATCCTTTTTATTTTCACTCTGTAGCTTTGTGCTTCAGCGACTGAACCAGAAAACCCATTGTTCCCACAGCCCCTGAGCAGAGAGGAAATACAGATACACCTAGAACCATGTAATCCAAAACTGTAAGTTAGAGGTGGCACTGAAAACTTCGGAGTTATGCACGTGTCTAAGTACTACTTCAAAGAGAATGATAAAAATATGAGTGTTTGGATAATTGCAACCTGTTCATAGATTTATTGCATATGAAAACAAGGTAGAAGTTGTATTTTTAAAATGGGAATTACAACCTTTAATCCTGATAGTTGAAATTAGTTCCACAGACTCAATTATCTGCCTTGATTGTGATCCCATGCATGGCTTAACCCACCCAGTAAAAGGTTGTTAGGCACTGAAATGAGCTGTTTCTGCAAAAGACCTTTTATTTATATTTCTGCAACAAAGGGAGCCAGAGACCAAGCTGAGATCTGCTGGACATGTAGGCTCAGAAGAGGATCCCTGGCCAGGAAAAGGATGAGGCTGTTGAGGCAACTGCTTAGGTAAGGGTAAAACTAAAGGTGGGAGCATCGTGGGATCCTGGAAAAGGGATAGAGTTGGAAATTTCTGGAGTTTCTCAGAATAAGGTGGGGCTGCTAGGAGTTAGCTTCCCACACAGGATCAAGATTGGCCTTGGATAGATTTTGCTGTTAGTTTTGTAATTGTTCTGCAATTATTACAATATTATTAATACCATTACATAATATTAATTCATAAAATCCTGGTAACCTGAAGAGGTAAATGATGCAGCCTTGCAGCAGCCCTGGAGCAGTGCGAATCAAGACTTACTGGTCTAGATTTTCCAGAGGCACAGGTCCCCTATTAATCAATGACAAATTGATTTCAGAGCATCTGTGGCTCCATTACGAGTGCACAGGAGTTTGTTTTGCCACCTTTTACAGCCCCTTCACGAGTGGTTTAGAAGCTCTTCTCTTTATACTGTTAGTGTAAGCTGTCAAGAGAGGATCCTCCAGAAAGGAATTTGGGTCTGTGAATCATTTTCAGGGAGAAGCTAAGTTCTGCCAACTGACAGTGGAAGTAGCCTAAGGGAAAGCATCACTGGGCTGAGAGAACTCTCCCCACGACCACATTCTCCTGCTCTTTGTTGTAATTCTTTTCCACTACCTTTCACGAGCAGTTTTACCACTGAAGAATAGAGCAGTCTCATTAGGTGTCAAGTCAGTGTACTCAGTTTTCATACTTTTTTTAAGTGTTTTGCTGCCAGGGAGAAGTTCAGATCTTTCCCAAAGGGAATTAGGTTTAAATTGTCCTGACCCTCCCTTCACATAGTGACCTCTGCTGATCTCAACCACTGATTTGGACTTTCTGGAGCTGCTTTTAAGTGTTGATCCCAAAGCTGCACAGAAACTGAGATTTATCCTTAGTTTAGTCCCTTCTTTTGTTCATTGAACACAAGTGGCCATTTGGCAGAGACCTTCAGAAAGTGTCACTGGGTGTGGGGTTGTGAGTTCAGCAAAACTTCCCCCTCTTCTTTTTCAGGAAATGAAAACTTGAGCAAATAATTGAGCATAGTTTTGTTTTCCTTAGCATTTCCCAGCTTAAGCTGAGAAGCTGAAAGGAGAGAATAAAAAATGGAGAGGAACTTTTTGCAAGGGCATGTAGTGACAGGAAAGGAGGGGAACGGCTTCAAAATAAGAGAGAGAGTAGGTTTAAATTTGATATTAGGAAGAAATTGTTCCCTGTGAGGGGAGTGAGACCCTCGCACAGGTTGCCCAGAGAAGCTGTGGCTGCCCCTGGATCCCTGGAAGTGCTCAAGGCCAGGTTGGATGGGGCTTGGATCAACCTGGGATAGTGGAAGGTGTCCCTGCTATGGCAAGGGGTGGGACTGGATGGGTTTAAGCTCTCTTCCAGCCCAAATCACTCCATGATTCCACAATTCCATGCCTGAGGAGAACATGAAACTCTGCTGGTGTCATAGACAGGTGGTTATTCACTGGCTTGTAGAGGAACCTGAATTAGGTTTTACATCTGAGTCTAAAAATGCTTCTTTAATTAAGTATTTCAGTGCATTTTCTGACATCTGGAAAGGCATTTCCTGCTTGCAAGATCTACTTAATATAATATACTATTTCTAAGTACAGCAAAACTCACAGTAGGCGAGTCTTCCTTAACTTACAAAACGACTGTGTTCCTTTGAAACCTTTCATTTCTGTCTGTTTACACTGGAAAAAAATAAAATCCCCCTCTTAAAAATGGCACTGTTTTCGGAAAAATACTCTGTCGTTTATAACGCTTTGAAAGCCCCATTATTGACACATAGATATTCTCTATCAAAATATTAAAATGTAGAGCCTGTCTGAAAAAGTCACCAGGAGAGATCCATTAGTTCTAAGTATCTAGATTGGGTCAGTGTAGCTTGGGTTACATGGTGGGTCACTGTAATCTTGACACCATCACATGGTTCTTGGTGAACCATATGAAAAGACAGCAAAATTTCAGTGATACCAAAACTCTGAGCCCTTGAGAATTCTACAATTCTGTAAATGGTTGTAGGTGCTAAAGACCCTAGTGGGTTCAAAAGTCAGCATCTGTTCTGCCTAATTATTCCATAATAATTAGTGGTGCAAATTCCACGTGGGGAGGATCTTCCCTGTGCTTTTAGAAACTAACAACTATAAGACAGAGCCCTCAGAGCTGAGGTTCAGTCCTCAGTGAGGTGATTATGCAGTTATGCTAGTAAGGATTACAAGGAGAGAGCCAGCTGCTTCTGTCACTCCTGATAGCAAAGGAAAATTGTATTTTCTACTTGGTGTGATTCTTCAAGACAAAATGCGAAGTACTATCTGACGCATCAGTGATTTACAGCTGAGCAAATCTATGTAGACTAAATAAATTATCATTTTTGTTTTAAACCCAGATTCCTCCTAAAATGTTTATTGCTTTACCATTAAATCAGCCAATTAGAATGATTTCAGAAGGAATTCATTCTCAGTTGGTTGACAAAATTCCTCTGATAATTCTCTTTTTGATGATCTTATATGATGTCTGTCAAACCTGGCTGCATGGGTGGATTTGGGCCTTGTAATTTCAACTTTTTCTCTGTATGTTTAACTCAGCTTAAACATTCTTCTTGTAAGATTGAAAATTAATTTTTTTTTTTTTCAGTTACAGTAATTATACCTTGAGAGATTATGAGTCATTCAGGGAAGGATTTATGCTGCTTGGTAAAACTTATCCTTAGGTAGTACAAAGTCAGAATAACAAGGGCAATGCTGAGAGACCACACGTTCTGGTTCATGAAATAAAGAAGCTTTGAGCTCCTGTTGTTCCTGTTCCCAAGAAGGCTTTGATTTTGTGCTAAAACTTCCAGATGGGTATTTGCACTGTCCTGTCCGTAGCATCATGGCCAAATATTTCTTTTTTTCAGAGGCAGCTGTTGGGCTTAGTCATATCAGGCTGCCTCTTGAAGGCCCTTTTACTGTCTCTGTCTTTCAAATTGTTTCTCACTAACAGGTAAAGTGTGATTAGCCCCAGAAGTGATAAACTGTCTAGATTGCATCAGGAAATTTCATATTCATGCAATAGCTTAAGCATGTTTCTTACTTCCTTGCTGAGCCTTGTGTGGATTCCTTCAGCCCACTCCCCAAGCTCAAATTTGGTGGAAACAACAGGTTTGATCACGTCTGCATGAGTCTCTGACGGGATAAGATGTGATACCTGTGCAGTATCATGTGGTGCCATGTATTTATATCTTAATTGATTGATGGGAGCCATAGCCACCTATATGTGTGCAAAACCACATTACTTATTGTCATGTAGCATGCATGGATTGGTAGAGTGGCAGGACAATAATTTCCAGTGCTCTTTTTGGACTTGTGGTGGTTCACTCATAGGCCAAAAAATGCTGATTTTGTGCTGAAAATCTGCTGGCTATTTCCTTTGGCTTGTTTGAAGGACATCTTAGCACCATGCCCGGTGAATTATCAGCCACAGCACAGTCAAACAAACTATAGATAAGCTAGTGGTTGTTGCTGGATGCCCTCCCAAAATGGGAACCATGGCTTTAATTTAGAAAGAAATAGAGAAGTGGAGACCCCCTCCTTTGACTTCCCCAAATTACTGGACAAGTAAAGTCTGCTGTTGCTTTTTCGGTTTTGGTCTGTCTCTGCATAAGACCACCACAGGAGGGACTGTTTTCCCATTCTTTGTGACTTACTAGGGTTTGGGAAACCCTCTGATTCTGCATGCAGAGTGCAAGTGGGACGCTGTGCCTTTTCACTTAGACCCTGAGCAAGATGCCACTGTGGTACTGGACGGTGTCCTTTGCCTGCATGTTACACACTGGAATTCAGCTTTCCTACTTGCCTGGGTCAGCTTGGGCTCAGCATCTTGGTCTCTTACACAGCAGGCAGGTGCTTTAGCTGCTGGTTCTACTCTGCACCACTCTTGTTTTTGACCAGAGGTTTCATTCAGGACCTGAGGAATCCAGACAAAAATAAACACCGTTCAAACTTTGAGTGGTAAATAACAGATGTGGTTTTGATGAGTCAACATTTTCTGACAAAAGCAAAATGTGATCAGGAAATCCCTGACCTGATCTAAACCTTACCAGAGTCTTGGTTAGTGCGTAAATTTTCTTCACTAAAGAGTTATAAATCATAATTTTATTACAGACATTGAAAAATTCTGCTCTCCTGATGCAGAAATAGTGCTTCCATCTCTTCCAATTAATTTTCATCTGCATTCTCCTAGTAAGTGATGTTTTAAATCTCCTTCACCTGAATTCCTGTGAATATTGGCTTCATTTCTGTCTCACTTTTCTACATCATCTACTTCTTACTGATGTTTTACTTCCACATGTAAATACTGTGATGTTTTTCCTCTTGTTGCTTGCTGCTGGCTGGTTTTGTTGCATAATTAATTGCAGAGGTATTTATTAAAAGGCGGTTTTCTTTCAAGAGGGTCCAGCCTTTGCTGTCCCTGCTGCTGTTGCAGTGAAGTGCACTTCCAGAATTAACTGTTAAGTGGGGATGTAAATTAAGCTGCTGGACTGGCAGATAAATGAATTTGTCACACGTGTAATTGCTAGGCAAAGTAGTTACAACTTTAGCTATTTTCATTGGCCTATTATTGTAGCTTTCCATTGCTAAAGTAATAAATCTTTTTTTTTTTTTTCTGTAGAAAGAGGTATGTGCCTTTGAGAGAGAGGGGGAGAGCTACTGCATATGCAGTAAGGGAGGGTGTTGGGAGGGGTTTGAGCCAGTCTGTATAGGAGAGCTTTGGCAAGGCCCCAAGTGCATTGCAAGTTGGGAAATAGCTGTTTAAAGGGGATGCAGTGCTCTGCTGGCTGCTTTGCCAGGGAGCACGGGCATTGTGCTCCAGGGAGGTGCTGGAGAGGATACAGGGACAGCCAAGGATGGGGTGTAGGGAGCACCAGGCTTGGGCTCTACCAAAGTGCATTTCATGGTGGTGCCTTAGGATGGGTCAGGAACTCCACATGAAGTCAGCCTCTGTCTTGTCTCTTCAACTGGGAGCCTGTTCCAGGGACAACATCTCACCACATGCAAATGCCAAAGCTCACTCTGTGGTTAGCATGGGGACATAATGCAGCACCATCGTAGAAAACACTGTCAACACCTTTAAAAAGTATTGACAAGCTTTCATCTTTTTCCCCAAAAATAATTCTTTCTTAATGTTTGTTTCCTTTTAAAAGAAGACACTATGTGTGTGTTTGATAATTTTCTTTATTGTACAGCGTCCAGGAGACTTGCTCATATGCCAGATGACTAGAACTCAGCAGGGAAATGGGAACAGTTTGGTACATGCTTTTGATGCATTTCTCAGATGGTTCTGTGTAACCTGAGCTGTCTGTTATTTTGGGGGTACTTGGAGCACTCAACAGTACTTGCTTTGGTACATCAGCTGGATGTTTTGATTAGCTAAAACTTTCATTTGGGGAAAATGCAAGATTAGAAATTCAAGTTTTATTAACTGTGCCCACGGCAGAGAGTCATTGGAGTTTCAAGTATGTCTCTAGAGCCCGAGAAGCTTTAAATCATTCAAGCTCATTAGAAAGTTGCCTAAGCTCCTTTGTTTACTATTTTAAAATTCTCTATTATGCAGTATTTCATTCTATATATAAAAATCCCTACAACTCCTTATTATTATGAAAAACAGGTGCAGATCCCTGTAATTGCTTGCTCTGTTTTCATGGAAGAAACTTTTGAGATATTACATGAAGGATAAATATTGCACATCAGAAAGAACAACAGAAACACCAAACCAAAAAACCTTGCGGCATCTTTTGACAAAGCTTCTGAGGCTATTCAATCCCCCCAAGATGTGATGGGTAAGCGATGGAAGCCCCATCTGTAGTAAATTAAACCATTCCAAGGTGTCTCTAGTGGGTCACTCAGACCTAATGTCCGCTTCTGAAAATACTGAGCTCAGTATTAATCTTTACCCTAAAGTTTATAAGTAGCACTGACAAAGGAACCCTATCCATGGCTGAAATTTCTGCTTTTAATTTGGTAAAATCATGTGCTGTAGGCTTTGAACAGGTGATGCAGAGTTGCAGGTCCAATTCAGTTTAAGCACGGTGTTTGGTCTTTCTGCAATTTCCCAGTATTGCAATTTTCCCAGAAATATTAGCAGATAAAGATAAAGAAATTTTAGCTATTCCTCTGTGGCACCCTCTGTACCGATTCCAGGCTGTTCTTGAAATGCTAATATATCATCCTCAGTGCTGTATTCTTGCAGCCTGTTCCCCGAAGGGGATTCAGATTGCCTTCTCAGTAGCAGATTATTTTCTGATCACATTTCTCATATTAGGAAAGCCATGAGACAGCAGTGATCATTTTACAATTTAGCTTTATCTAGTCATCTATTAGCAAGTCATATGATATATCAAGTAATTTTTGCTTTGATGAGGGAAAGAGCTTACCAAGACATTAAGCGTGCAGTAGTTTGTATACAAAGCAAATAGGTCCCTCAAAACTTCTAAATAAAATACTGCCTCTTTGCCTAAAAAACAGATATTCATGCACTCAAGGGCATGGGATGATGTTTGCAGATGCCTTTATGTGTCTACTTTGCTGGACCATTTAATGCTAATCTAGTGTTAGATTACCTTTCTGAAACTGCTAATAAAATCTGTTACATTACCTTGCTTAGGCCGAGGCCCCAGGGCTTCAGAGATGAGATTTCTATCCACTGACAGATCATGCCTGGCTGAAAACTCAAAGCAGATACTTTTCTGCATCAGGTGTGAAACACCCTCACATCCTTAATCCTGCCAAAGGACACGGTAATGGAGAGATGTGTAAAATGCCTGTTTATTTCACAGGTGTTTCAGCTAGGCATGAGGGCAAGGGAAATATACATTCTTAAGCTACAAGCAACTGTAATGAGGCCAAAGTGGCTGTAAATATGCTGTTTGGCACCCAGGGAATGTAGATTTTTGGGTCCAAACACAGTATAGGGTGGTAATGGCTAAGATCCTGAGTTCTTCCCAGCTCTGCTGGTCTCATTGATGAAAAGAGTCCAGAGAATACAAGAACACATAATGTATCTCAGTGGTGAGGGCCTTGATAAGAGGTGTTCAAGGTGGCATAAATCCTTTCATGTTCCATTGTAATTATGGCTATAAATTTTTTGTGAGGGTGCTGTAAGAGTTAGTGAGAAAATAGCCCTGGAGAACACGTCTCCTATATGGCAACATGTCTGGAAGACTGAGATTTTTCCAAGAATAACGTGACCCATCAGAGTGTTATGCTCATGTTATTGATGAAGTTACTCTATTGCATTTATTGCCCAAACATCTTCACTTTTAGCAAAAGACAAACTGGGTTACAACTATTGGTGTTCTCAAATGATTCCTTTGGAAAACACTTCACATTCCTTTGTGTAGGGAGCCTCTGTGGGTCTTTAATGTTTTGGATGTATAGTACTGGCTAGTGCCCAGTAGGAATGCAGTTTGGAAGGAAGTTTGAGTTTGATTTTTCACAGCATTGTGTCTTGTGTAACCCTTGAAATCTGGGCAGTGGTGTAGGAGATAAAACATCTCTCAGAAAGAAATTCAGAGACCATGCTGGCATTACTGGCTTTGTTCTTTCTATACTGCCACCAGAAACAGGAAACCAGCAGGAAATAAAGCCTTCTATTTCTGCTTTCAAAGTAATGAATCCACTTCCTTCTACTTCAGATGGCAGCAGATGAGCTACTCATCCAGGCTCTCCTTATAATCACTGCTGAGGAGCAGGCATTCCTGGAGCATGACTCACGTGAGCTGTTTCACATGCCGGCACAAGGAGGAGGTGGGGTGCAGTGCTTCACTCTGCCACCTGCGAAGGCAGGCTTTCCATGTCAGCTTCAGAAGTAGGTGTCTAATTCTCACTGACAGAGGACCTAGCCCATATGTTCAGCTGCTTCCCCTGATCGTCTTAGCTGGCCCTCCTAAAGAAAAAAGTCTTTTTCTGAGTCGACTCTGTCCCCAGTTTTTGGCAGCTGAGCAGTGCAAAAACACAAAGCCTGGGGCAGAGATGTAATTTGTCCTCCAATTTAGAACAGGCAATTCCCAGATGAAAACCTCTGTGTTTCCAAGGCATGCTGCTATCGGAAGAAGTGCTTGTTGATGCCCTTCTACCAGAAGCAGTGGACTCTGCAAGGGGTGAGTTACACTTTTCCAAGGCTGGACCCCAGGCTTGGTGAGATGTGGGTTTCTTTTGGCTGCTCATAAAAGTCAACAGCAATTTCCTTTCAGAAGTGAGTATCAACAGAAGAGATGGAGCTTGACTCCTGCCTGTCTGCCCTTATTTAAGTAAGGATTGCCTCTGCACGTGGCTGCCTTCTGCCACACATTTTCCTTCAGCTGTGTCACCCCTCTCCTGCAACATTTTGCCAAATTTTCAGACTTACACCTAGCTATGAGTCTAACGGGAGAAAAATGAAGAATGACTTAAGGGCACCAGCTGAAAAGAACAGTGAAATAACTCTACTTATACAGGGGAAGAATATTAAGAGTTGGCTTGAAAAAATACCTGGGAGATGAAATGAAGATAAACTAGAAAACAGCAAGCTGATGGTAGACTGGATGGTCATTTTCTGTACTTGAAAACTCCTACAAGTACCAGTGACCCTTGAAAGATCTCTACTGGACAACTCTGACTAAGTGGGGAACACAGCAGTATATTTTTCATATGGATATGTCCTAGAGACAGTCCTGCTAGTACAGGCTCAGTAGCATCTCTGATAGCTTTTTCCTAACCCCTTTGCATTGCTATGACATATTCTGCAGGCTGCCAAATGAGGAATCACAAAAATCAAGCCAAGGGAGGTCTAGAAACCTCACTCCATCAAGTTCAGTGTCTGCTGTGTGAATTGTCAGGAAAGGTTTAGATATTGGCATAGACTTCTCTCCTGGAGGCAGGACAGTCAGGCAACTGAATTATCCATAAATTTTCCTGTCATTCATCTGCCAGAAGTATTTTTCAAAAATGCTGCTGTTCTATGCAGGTACTCCTCTTTTGTAATTGAATGATGATTTATTATCCAAGCAATGAAGAAAAATATATTACCTTGGAATTTTTGAATGTGTAATGATATGTAAGCCATAATAATGAATCACTCCTTTCCCTCCCCTCCCCTCCCATGTATATTTGGATGTTTATTTCCACATAAATTTCCATTTCTATCCTCCAAAGTTCTCCTTCACAAAGGGGAATTCCAAGTTACGAGTTTGAGATACCCGAGTTAAAGAACAAACAGTCAAACAGAGCCATGTGCCTTTCAGCTCTCCACTCCCACATTTCCTTGCTCTCCCCATGCTGGGTCTCCTTGTCAGAGCCATCTCTGTCTGTGACTCCCTTGCTGTTGTGTTTCTGGTTGGATATAAATGTACTGAAGGTCTGGATGAGGAGATTTGCCCAAGTCCAAGCACAGGCTAAGGCAAGCCAAGGTCCTTGACCCCTTTTCTTACAGTGCATGGTTCAAAATGGACTAGTACAGGGTCAGAAGTGCTCCATTCCCTGCAGGTTGTCCTGCTGAGAAGAGCTTAGGGGTGACCCCCAGGACAGCAGTGTTATGTGTCTTAAAGTCTTTCTCTACTCCGTATTCTCAGGTTTTGCTTGTATTAAATTAACTCCTGTGTATGTGCTGCCTTCAGCTATTGAAGGGGCCATTCACTTAAGAGCTAGGTTCGATGATTCTTGTGGGTCCCTTCCAACTCAGAATATTCTCTGATTCTGTCTGCAAAAAGAAACTTGGCAATCATGACGCCTGGCTTTGCCTGCAGGGTTATTTCTTTCACTCTAATGCATTGCTCCTTCTGGACCCATTTGGGAGACAAGGTAGTGACAGGAATGCTGCAGAGCCATTACAAAGGAAGAAATTGGTCTCAAATAACTTGAGAAGTGCTCCAGCTTTATTTGGTGGTGTGGCCTTGGCTGGTGCTGTGCTCTATCAGATGGGGTGGGTCAAGAGCACTTTCATGACAGTCAGAAGTGACACCAGTGAAAGAACACCTGATTTTCCTGCCACATGTTCCCTAAAAAAATCTCCCCTACTGTTTGCCAGGGAATCCTCTGACTAGGCTGATCCGTGTGTTTATTTTCTGGGCTTTTTTTACAGGGATTTATTTACAAGCTTCCCCAGTTGGTTACTGTTATTTTTTCTTGAAATGTAGTTGGCAGAACGCATTCTTTTAAGCTGGAAATGTCAAAAGAGCTTTGTGGCAGTTAGAGACCCAGATCTACTGAAATTCAGGAGGACCTGGTTGTCTAGCACATAGAAATTTCATTGAAAATCTCCTGCTAGACCTTTTGCTATGCTTGGTACATTCAGAGCACGTCACAGACAAAAAAAAATGTTGCCCATAAGCGCTGTAGGGATCAATCCCACAGTTTTAGATACTCTGTTAAATTCCCTTAAATCAGGATAGACACTGCAGCAGGCTTCATCTCCCTAGGGCTACAACATGTGGTTCTGAAGGGATTAATAAACACACTGTCCTTCAGTGAGTGCTGAAACAAGGCAGTAATGCAGAATGGCTCAAATACTGAGTAAGATTTCAGCCAGAGGCAGACTTTTCAGGATCTGGACCTGAACACATACAGGCACTCATCTTGCTTGAGACTAAGCTTGTCTTTAGCAAAATGAAGACATTGCTGCAAAAACATAGAGCTTCGTCCATTCTTGCAGGCTGCATTTGCATTTGAATGCATTTTATTCTTTTCATGCTCATAAAAAGTGTTATATTATTATGGTATTTTCCTTGTGTTACTGTACACCTTCCAGACTCCTGGAATTTAACTCCATTGTAACCAAAATAATCCCCAACAAAGGAAAAAAAATCCGTTTATACTACTGAAAGAATATTGCAAAAGCTTATAGAAGACTTTCATTTTTCCACTGACCCGAAAAAATTCCTTGACTGGCATCACTAAAGACATAGGCATGGTTCTCTTTATGTTTCTTTGTTGTTAGAAACAACAAAGGGAGTACAATACAATAGTACAATAGGAGAGGCAGTGGTTGGTAAAGCCCAGGAGAAGGAACTAATTAAAACAGCTTAGAAGATTTATCTATTTAGGGGTTTTCTTCCTCCACAGGTGAATCCAAATGACAGTGAAATTTTTGACTTGAGCTGCAAGGTGTCATCCCTGGCATTTTTGCAGGCTGGGCCGTGTATCTGTTTGCGGGGACATGAGATGGGAGATGGCAACCCAGAGTCCCCTGCAGTGGCCGGTGCCATGAAGGCACACCAGAAATAGCCTTACGGATGGTGCTATGAACTCAAGGGCAGGTGGTTGCCATTGGTTCTGGTGCAGTTCCTTTTGCACTTACACTGTCTTGGGCAGAGCTTGATGCACTTGGCCCCCTGCAGCAATGCCTGTGCTCTGACTGGTTTCCGTTCTCCGAGTTAGGTTCTGAGCAGGATGTGAAAATGTGAACTTAAAACTGGAATTTGAAGCAACACAGAAAAGGCAGAAGGAAATTTTCTGTAGGCATAATAGACTTTAGACACACGATATCTAAAGCACAGTAATTACAGTTTCATGGTCACAATATGAAATCTACTGAGGTATCTCAGCTGCAGTCCCTCATTAAGCTGCTATTTTATCAGGAGGTTTGTCATGGAAACTCCACGTCAACTTCAGCTCTAAGGACGAAGCCTCTCTTTTGAGGAACAGACTGATTTGTTTAGGCTTGCTATAAATTCTTCCTGCTAGTTGCTAGTGATTAAATAAAAAAAAAGGAAAAGAGTCCCTCCAGGGGTTCTTGATGACTCCATGTGATACAGCCCAGGTGATTGGTGGTCTTCTTGTACTGACCTCACAGAGAATGGAAGAGCTGAAAGAGTCAAGACCAGCCCTGCCTGATAAGACAAGGTCTGCTGCCTCTGCTAAGCCAAATGTTTGAGTTGCACATGCTAAGCTAACAGACTATGGTATTTACAAGGCTTCACTAAACACTTAAATCTATTTCGTGGACAAAAGGATTTTAAGTTAATTTATTTTGTTGAGACAATAATTTAAGCAAGTTAGCATTTTGTTGACAGAATTATGATGAAATTAATTTTGTCTACATAACTGATTGGACAGTTAGCTGAATGCATTTTCTCCACTGAATAAAGTATGTGCCGGGACTGTCAAACAGAATCTTCTCCATAATTTCAAAACAGTTTGTCAACGAAATACATACAAAATCCTTTTGCCTACAAAATGAACTTAGGTGTTAATTGTTTGTCCATAAAGAGTGCAAAGCCAAATGATTCTCTGTTGAACACTGATAAAAATGTAGGAGAGGATGGGGGTGTGTGTGTACAAAGACACACAGAGTTGTGTACCTTGCTTTGTTGCCGGAGTCCAAGTGCCTGGCAGGGGATGGGGTCTGCTCCAAGCTGGGATGAGACACGGCTGGGGTATCATGTTCATGTTGAGAGCATCACAAGGAATTAACTCGAGTAGAAAGGCAAAGCACAGGGGCTAGAAAGCTGTCAGTGTTGTTTCTAGCAGGGATTCAAGCCCTCCCACAGTGAGAGTTGATCACAGTTCTCCTTGGTACGGGACAAGCACATGTGGGATGCAGGGGTTTTCTGGCCCTGAAGAATTGTGTCACAAATAGTCATGGCAGATGAGGAGCAGAGGGAGGATGTGCTGCAATGCAGATCACGACAGCTGGAAGCTGAGGCTTAACAAAGCAATGCATTTGTTTCAAGTCCAATGGGGAAACACCTCTTGCAGACCAGGAATTCATCTGGGTTTTCTTGATGATGTAAAGCCCCCTCTCCTTGTGGACAGATGCTTGTTGAAGTGGTGCAACATGAGCTCTCTGCCTGTACAAGATGGATGTTTCGCTTAGTCCTTGTTTTAACCACGACTGGACTCATCCAAAGCCCCCTGATAGCTTCATTTTCTATTTTAATTTCTTTTTTTTCCATATTTTTGTAAGTACACTGTGATTGTAAGTATTAAGGGCTCAGTTTAGAAGAGAGCATCAAGGTGTCTGAGGCATCTGAGGTGTCAAGTCTGAGCACCTCTGAGATCGTAATGGGAAAAAATGCTATGAGTTTTATTCTGAAAGTATTGCACTTTAGGCACAGTCTCTGCCTAACGTTAAATATCTGGAAAGGAAGAAGAGAAAAGAAATATTCTCGTTAAATAGGTCGTAAAGTTGCACAAAAGATTTTTTTTCCTTTTCTCTCTCTTCTTTTGTGCTTCTAAGAGCGCTGAAGTCAATCGGGGGTAGGAAAAATATGAAATAAGGTTATGAAGAAATATGATAGTGTCACATTGCAAAACAAAAGTTCAGCCCTCTAGTATGTTTTTGTGTTCATTAAAGAAGAAACGACCATCAAATCCCCAATTTCATTTATACTGCTCAAAGTACCCTGGTTTTCAGCTCTGCTAATTGTCAGCAAAGCCAAAAAAAGAGACAAGGCACCCATTTTCAGCTATGTTTTCTCTAAACCAGAGTGTTGGTGTCACTACCAGAGAGCTGAAATTAAGGAGAGGTACATCAGGTATGGAGACATGAGATTAAAGGAACAGAAGCAGTTTCTCCTAATGCCATTTGTCATTTACATATGGGGCATAATCTTCTCTGTTTTCTGCAAGGAATGTTCATCATGGGAGTGCAGTGGGAGACCCCCGTTTTCGTGTCCTTTTGCAGACTTTGACCCTTGGAATGCAGCCCCATACCCGAGGCACAGGTCAGACACAGCACACGTTGCAGCAGAGCTGAAGGAAGCTTGGCTGATAGCAGGGCCTTCCAGCTGAAGCTGGACACAGATTGCAGCTGGCCTCACGTCAGGGTGTGACAACCCCGGCAGGGGTCACAGGTGCATTGCTCTTTTTCTCACGCATTTTTTACAGTGCCTCCAAGATGATTCCCTGCTGCCTCTTGCCTTTTGCTTTCTGCTCTGAACAACGGGTCTCCGTGGCTGAGAAGGAGCAATGGTTGGGTTCTGCAGTTTTGTTGTGCAGTTTATTCCAAGGGTTTCGGTCGAGCACTTTGCTCGGTGCCTCTTGAAGAGCCACGATTGCTCTTGCTGCCAAAGGTAAAGCAAATCCAAAGTGTCACTCCCTTGTTGCTCAACAGGCACTAATGACTGCAGCATATGTTGCTGCTTCCCAGGCCATGGGGCGTTCAGTACATCTGTTACTCCTCCAGGATCCAAGTTCCGACTGTCAGTGCTGGGATCCCCGTGCCCTTAGCTGCAGAGGGGCTGTGCTGAGACACCTAGGGACAATTAGGCTACAACTGGGGACCACAGCAGGGTAATCTGTAACACATGAATGATGTAAGCATCTTGCAGAAATCCTGACATGGAAATAAAAAAAGTTGCAAATTGCAGATGCTGTATTAACATGAGTTCATAAGGCACTCACTAGGGGCTGCATGCATAAATTGTCCAGGCAATAAAAACCTGCGATGTCAGTGCTGAGGGACCTCTCAGAATCCAGGACTGTCAAATGGAATCGGTACCTGTAGTGCAAGGTGTCTGTAAATCTGTCCAGTGTGCTCTGAATGTAAAGGCAGGAGACCGCATTTTTCAAACGGCCTGGTAAAAGCAAACTGAGCAGAAAAGCTTTAGTCACCTCTGTGTTTCAGACACCCCTGCACTGCTCACCGGCTCTCCTCTTTGCCTACTTCCCAGCAGATGACATTGCATTTCCATTTTACCCTGGGGTCACATCTGCAGTGTCAGCATTCAAAGTCACACCTATTCATAAAACTGTTTTTGCAGCCTAATAACTATTCAAGGCCGGGGAGAGGAGAGAGGGTTTTTAATGCAGGCAAAGGCAGGACACTTGGAAAAAATAAAAAGACTGTATTATGAGCTAGAAGAAGGAGAGAAGGGAGTACTTGCCAATAAACTTAAAATGTCATATCTTATAATGAAACCAAAATTTGAGCCATTAGAAAAGCCAAACCCTGCTCTTCTTCGCCTACGTGCATTTTCTTTGCTAATGTAATTCCTGATGCTGGCTGTAGCACAATCATCTCCTAAATGACTTGGCCTGCATAACATGCCCCTTTCTAGGAGAAAATGTGTCATTTTAGTAGGTTGGAGTGATGTAAGAGACAGTCTCAGTATGCAAATTATGATCAGCCTCATTTAAAGCCCTAATAACTGAGTGCATGAATGACTAGAGATTCTTGGTAAGGAGGTCTGCAAAGGTCACATGGGATTATTTTTAGTGTTAACTGCAAAATTCATTTTTGGAAAGGCTATGTGATATTTTGGGCATAAACGGCTGTAGTTTACCTGTATCAAAAGATGTATATGGCTTACAGCTTTGTGTGAAGTAGACTGCAGTAAAGGATCACCCTCACTGCATGCAGACCACTGGAGGTTTCTGCTGTTCAAGGCATTTATTCCTCTTTCGTCCAAAAGAATCCCAAACTAATGGAGCTGTCATTGTAATCTGACAGGTAGCTAGCATATAAAGGAGGGAAGATACATGACTCAGAGAAGTACTTGTTTGGAGCTTTTTCATTAGCCACATGCAGGAAATCATTCAGAAGGCAGTGGGGCTCCTGTAATTCAAATGAAAACAAAAATGTGTGTTTTCTTCACGGCCTGTGCAGGTGACCAAAGAGATGTACAGGATTTGTAGGTAGTCTGTAACCTAGGGGGAGGCCAACTAGCTTGAGAGGTCTTGTGGGTGGGCAACCCCAGGTTTTAGGGACAGATTGGGATTCTGAGCTGGGTTGTCCTTCTCCCACGGCCACAGAGCCAAATCCTCACCAACATGCTGGTATCCTCCTGCACATTCAGGATTCTGGGCTGTGCTTGTTCCTTTTGCTGCTTCTCAGTCGTCTCCTGGTCTCCTTGTACTTTAGTGTCCCCCTTGACTGGAGCTCCTGTGCTGGTATTGAACATTCATGGCACCCATCAAGCAGATGAGTCCCTCTCTGGTCTACTCAGCACAAGTCCCACCAGATCCTGCCTCTGAAAGGAGCAGGCAGAGGTACAGATCTGGTAACAGAGGTATCAAAGATGCATCACATTAAATTCTTATTAAAACAAATTGCTTTTACAAGCTCACCTTTAGCCTGATTGAGGCCCCAGAGTACACATTTGGGGAACAGATTTCACTCACAGTGACCAAAGACAAACCCCACCTTGCTTTTTTTTGGAAATCTCACTAATGTCATCGATAAAGGCAGCAGTGTTATCTTTCTTCTCTTTTTATAGCCAACTGGAAAAGCGTAAGAATGATGCTTACAAATAACAGGGTTGACTCATAAGGGCTGACAGTACATGACTCATAAGATGTGAGATTATTCTAGAGACTTGAAGGACACTCCAGAGACTTGAAGTGCACATACATGCCCTGGAACCTGGGCCTGGGGGGTTATTTTTCATACCTGGAAGAAGAATGCTTGTTGTTTGTGTTGAGATGTGCATTGCTGTTGTGTATGTGATTTATGAGATCCAGAGGCCTTTCTAAAACATTCCTGCTCTCTGAGGAAGCCTGGCATTAACCATGCTTTCCTCATGCTTTGCTTTAACTCGTAAGCCTATGGCCAACAGCTGGTACAGAGGGGCTGTAACTTTCAAAAGAAATTGAAATCATCAGCTTTTGTAAGAGGAAGCTTAGGAAAGTGGGGTCCCAAACCAAAGGCTGGCCTGTGAAGATCCCCAGTGTCATCCCAGGATTTTGCAGTGACTGAAGCCATTTTGCTTTGAAAAACTAAAGAAGCCTGATGCAAAAATACCTGTACAAGGGACAGAAAATCTAAGGATTAATGACCTGTCCCCTTAAAGCAGCACAATTAAGCACCAAGTGTCCCTGAGTGACAGAGATCACTCTGAAAGTGTGCTTTCACTGGTACACGCTCTCTGACCAGCCCGTGTGATCCAGCAGCAGTCCTGTTCAATTAGAAGAGATGTCACTTGCCTTCCCTCTGCCAGAAGTGCTCCCACAGTCAGCTGGGCAGAGGAAGAATCTCACACTCCCCCTAGAGCAAAGCTTGGGCTCACTGCTGGGCAGTACCCTGGCCAAGGGAGCTTCACTGGTTTCCCTGCCAGAGAAGTCTTTTGCAGCTTTGCTTTTCCATGCGCTGGAAAGGAAATGAAGGGTGGTGGAATCATGAATAAACCTGCTTGAATGAGGCTAGCAGCTCTCAAGGAGCTCCCCTATATCTCTGTTGTTCTTTTGGATTACAACTGAAGTTACTCTTTCCTTAAAATGAAGAAAAGTCTTGGGATTGAACCTGCCAGTATTATTTTCCACTGCTGTGATATGTAGTAGCATTTTGTCAAGTTAGTTTGCAGCTTGGAGAATATAAAGAACAGCTCACCGTAAAAGGTGAGGTAAAAGGGGGTAAAAAAAAATAATAGGGGGTATCACCACATCTGAGTTGTAGAAACCACTTCGTCCAGAGGGAAAGACTTCTCTTTGCAGCTTGCTGGCCTCCTTTATTTGGTTGAAAACAGCAGAAACTGTAACTTTTCTTTATATGCAACCAGGTCCTTACTACCCTTGAACTCTCCGCTGTGCTCCAGTTACTGAAAGTAACATGTACTTGAAAGGCTAAATTAAAGAACGTCTTTGGCATACTTTTTATCTAAAGCTGATTCTTTTGTGCATTTTGTGCTACTCGTGATAGTGTATGTGAGGACACCTTCTGAGAAATCCCAGCAGCTTCACAGCTGCTAGAAGAAGAGATTCCTCTCAGCCTTCTCACTTTGGTTGGGTGAAGTGGAAGGGAAAAATGCCAGCATAGCTAAGATGCTCTGTTGGGCTATATTCCAAGTGACGTGTTTTTCCCAAATGACATGCTTATGTTGGGCTGTGCACATGTTTGGGCGGGAGAGGG
>WAAG01035840.1:24849-36461 GCA_013390105.1 Tichodroma muraria | reverse complement strand
TTGAAGGTCTCTTCCAGCCTAGTCATGTCTGTGATGCCTTAGGCTTCTCCTGAGATGTGGGTTCTGTCACAGACAGCATTTTGGGTAGATGCAGGCATGGTTAGCCTCTTTCCGATGTAAAATGTCTGTTCTTATGGTGCAAATAACTAAAATGTTCCTTCTTTGTGTGCAACTGATCTAACTTCCTGAAGCGTAAGAGAATGTTCCCGTTTAGCTTTGCCCAGCCTTCTCAAATAACCTTTCATGGTTACTTGATGATCACAGAATGCTGTGGTTGGAAAGGGACTTGGAGGTGTCTTGTCAAGCCACCTGCTTGAGGCATGTTGAGCTGAAGGAGATTTTGTGGGACTGTATCTAAATCTCCAGGGATGGAGATTTCATTATCTCTCTGGGCTGCTCTCCCAGTGGGAGACCACTGTTGTGGTGAAAGCCACCATACCAGGTCAGATGTCTCCCTGTTCCCCACTGTCCAGCACTGCCCTTTGCTTTCCACCGTGTTTTGGTGCTTGTTTGTCAGTGAGTGTGGGTGAGCGTATCTGGATTGACGCAACTCCTTTGCCCTACTGACCTTACCAGCAACAGCAGTGGGTTATTCTGGGCAGAGCCCTTCCAGGGCCTGTGCATTGGAGATGCTGCCTGAAAACAAGATTGAGGGCACCGTTTCTGCCAGAACAGCATGAGACTCTGAAGATGTCTCCAGCCCTTATTTGCGTGTGCTCCATTTAAAGGGAGAGCTGTTAGGGTGATATCCCAAACAAGGGTCATCTGAGAGTTGTCCCTTGTTTCCAGGTGCTTTTGCTTGTCTTCCTGAGGCCTTCTGCCATCTCCTGTTTTCAGTGCAACAGGCTTGGGGCCTGATGCCAGTGCCCGCATGGGGACAGCACACTGGAGGCTTTTCCTGTGTGTTTCTGGAGGCATGTTGCTGTGCTGTGGGCTCTTTTGTAGAGCACTCCCACATGGCTGCTGCGGAGCGTTTCACGTGGGCAGGGGGGTTTGGTATTTTCAGATCAGTGTGAAAGAGTTCTTGTGACTTTTTATCTTCTCCCACCCACTAGATTATGACAAAGCGGGAGGATCTTGTTGTGGCCCCAGCTGGCGTAATGTTGAAAGAAGCAAATGAAATTCTGCAAAGGAGTAAAAAAGGTACCTGTGACCATCTGTGGCGTGAGGGAGAGCTGTGGAAGATCTGGGCTGGGGCAGCAGTGGGTGAACGTGGGCACACAGTCCCTGTGTGGGTGAAACATGGGAGATGACAGTGAACAGAGTGCCCGCAGCCCTCTGCCAGGGTACAGAGTTCATATGCCTTCATCTCGAGTGTGTTTGGAGTTGAGGGATTCTTGGCAGACCAGTGTTTGGCTGTCCAACCACGTCTTTGATTTTCTGTCCTGGCCTTCACATTTCAGCACTTAGTTCAACTCTCTTAGGGTTTAGTAGTTTGACTTTTAATGGGGTGTTGTGCGTCTAATTATTAAAAGATGCACGTTTTCTATGTGGTTGATGTAAAAATACTGAGTCCTTCTCCAGTCCTACAAACAAACTCCTTTCTCTGTTTTTCAAGCCAGGGTTGCTGGCATCCTTAGTCAAGCAAGATTTGGTAACACACCTCTGAGTCTCCATTTTGTAGCAGTTTCTTTCTGCCCTCTGCTCCTGGTCTGCTGCACTGCTCTGAGCTAATGTCTGTCTCCTGCAGAAATCTGCAGTAATGTTCTTTCTGTCTGTTTCCAGGCAAGCTGCCAATTGTTAATGAAGACGACGAGCTGGTGGCTATCATTGCCCGCACTGATCTCAAGAAGAACAGGGACTACCCTCTGGCTTCTAAGGACTCCAAGAAGCAGCTGCTCTGTGGTGCTGCTATTGGGACCCACGAGGATGACAAGTACCGGCTGGACCTGCTGGTGCAGGCTGGCGTGGACGCCGTTGTGCTGGTGAGCACCCATGGGGCACCCATGGGCATTGTGTCAGCCTGGACACTGGGGGGGGTGAGTCCCCGGGCTGGATGAACGTCTGACAGTGTAGCAGCAGCATGGTACTCACTGTCTTTGTCACAGGCCTTTCTGTGTTAAAATATGGCAGTTTGTTGACCTCTCAGTCTTGTTCATGTTAGAATCCTCAAATTGGAGGGATTCCTCTTGCTTGGAGACTTATGTGACCCGGAGGGAGCATTTGTAGGGTGCATTGAAGCCCTAAAGGCTGAGAAGAGAAACATTGTCAGTTATTACAGAATCTTCTACAAATATCTCTTTCACTCTGCCACCAGCTTCTCTGATGTTCCTGACTAGTTTTGAATATTCAGCTTCTTATAGTTTCCCTTCGGTGTTTGTTACTGTGTTACTCTCTTACTGATGTCCAGGAGTGATCAGTGGGCCCAGAGCTTCTCTGCTGGTCTCCCTTTCTGGCCTCTAAACTTTCAGGCACAGTTGTCACTGCCTGTATTTGCACACGGTTTTCTCATCGATTGTGATCCTGTGAGTCTGCTGTGCTCTGAGGGCACAGCTGAGCAGTGGGGAATGTTTAACAGATATAATTTGACTGGGTCACAGAGATTGGCAGGGACTGAGTGCTCAGTGCTCGACATCTGGTATTTGAGCTGCTCTGCTGCACAGTGGGGAGGTGCTTCCCCCCACCAGCCCCCCTGGGTTTCACAAGGAACATTCTGCGTTTCACCTGTAGTTTGAGACAGGGCTGACAGTGTCCTGCTGATAGAGCCAAATGGTTCTTACCCACAGCCAGATGTTCTGCTTGTTGCCTTCTGTAGAAGCTACAGGATTAAACATGGAGGATATTACTGAAGTCTTTACAATAAACTGCCTTATACAGGGAAGGTACATTCCTGTCTTGGCAGCGGCTTCTCCTGGGATTCCGTGCCCAATTTGGGGAGTCATTTTGCCCATTACCCATCTTAGCAGAGACCCCAGCAAGCAGAGTGAAGATCTGAAGCTTTTCTGAAGCTGCATTTGTAATCTGCAGAATTTCTGGTTGAAACTGATTTTCTTTGTTGCAGGATTCCTCTCAGGGGAATTCCATCTTCCAGATCAATATGATAAAATACATTAAGGAGAAATATCCCAACCTACAAGTTATTGGAGGAAATGGTAGGCGTATGTTGAAGACTCTTCTTGTCTTTAAATGACATTTATTTCTTAGACATAGAGGGAGCTGCAGGGATGTGAATGAAACTGTCATCTTGGTAAATTTCTGTGAACTTAAAATGGTTTCCTCTGACTTGTGGAATGGAGCAAGAGCACTGTAGGCACAGGGCAGTACCTTACTGCTGCAGATACTTAGAAACCTTTGTTCTGCAGCACAGTGTGTTACAGTCCTCTGTAGCACATTACACATTAGCTTATTTTACACAGCAGTTTAAAATTTTGCATAATAATGAATATTGCTTGATGTGGAATTCTAATGGCAATTTTCCCTGCCTCTTGACAGCAGAGTCCAGTGGTCTTTGTCTTTACCTGATGCTGCTGTTACCCTGTACTCTGCCTTCCTTACCTCATGTGGCCCAGAGAGTGCTTGGGACCATGCCATGACTTCTGCTGCCTCAGCCTTTGGGGTGGAAGTGTGTTGCTGAATAGACTGAAGGGGCAGTGTCACCTCACCCACCGGAAAGGCTGGGGCAGAAACTCACTTCTCCTCCCAGATAGGCCTGGCTCTGGCACAGGCTGTTGCCGTGGGCAGGGCATGTTGGCAGCCGTGGGGAAACCTCTGGGACAGAGAAGTGTTGCTTGCAAATGTCCTTGTCTGTTTTCAAATCGATTTCTGCTCCCCACAGTGGTGACTGCAGCTCAGGCCAAGAACCTCATTGACGCGGGGGTTGATGCCCTGAGGGTCGGGATGGGCAGCGGCTCCATCTGCATCACACAGGAAGGTGAGAGAGATCAGCTGCTTCCTAAATAGGCTGAAGACACATGTTTAGTAGAAATTCCCTGCTGAAAAGTAGCATGGCTGGGATGGAATTCTCCCGATGTGAGGGCAGTGTCCAACAGCAAGACGTCTTTCACCCCCTTTGTCCAGGACTTCCAACCTTTGGGGTGGCAGCAGCAGCAAAGGCATTTCCCAGTACTGACCGAAACTGAGTAGAGCCGGTGTGGCAGATGGTGGCTTTGCCTGAGGGGAGCTGTTGGCTCGGTGTGGGATGGGGCTGGCGGGCAGCTCTGCAGGAAGAGGGGCTTACTGGATCCCCAGTGCTGATGGGTGAAGTGCACTGGGCTGTCCATGCTCCCTTTCCCCCTGGCAGCAGTGTGGGTGATGCTTAAGTATTGATCTGGGCTCGATGCCTTTGCAATTTCCAAGACAAAATGGGATTTCTTGCTTTTGTCTCTGCAGTTAGACAGAGCTTGTGTGGGGCAGAGGCTGTGTCACCCATAGCTAAAAGGCAAGAGTGACATTCCCCAGGGCCTGAAGAAAGTCTGTCTGGAGGACAGGCTCAGTCCTTGTGTGTTGAACCTCAGGTGAGGTGGTGCAGCAAGGCACTGCAGTCCACAAGCACAGCCCCTCACTGCTTTGGTCCTTGGTCTGTGCCACAGGAGGCAGCAAGTGAGCAGCTGTTGGCTGTAGGAGCTGCATTAGCTCTGGCCTTTCCAGCATGGAGCATGTGAGCAGCCCTGGACCTGTGCTGTGTTCCCGCTTTGCCTGGCTGCAGGGGGTTCCCAGTCAGGGCAGTCTGTCTCAGGTCAGCTTTCTAAGGAGGGAGTAGTATCCTTGGGCTGACACTTCCATAGCCAGAGCAGAGCCAGGACACACATGTCCTACCCAGGCTCAGAGGCAGAGGCATGCTCTGATCTCAGAGTGGTGAATGTCCCAGGGGTTCCTCCAGCTGCCCCGGGAGATGGGGTTGGATGCTGGTTTTGGCTAAGGAGCAGAGCAGAGATAGAATGTGGTGCTTCACAGATGGGGTTGCAGAACTCTTGCCTGCAGCTCCCCAGGTTTTTGGCCTTGTTAAGGGCAAGAACTCTGGCTTTCTGGGGTAGGGGTCACCTCTCTGGGTGGCTGCTGGGGTAGGGTGAGCATGCACTGTGCACAGCCAGGCCTTGGATCTGGCCTCTGGCTTGGCTCGGGCTAGGAAGGGTCTGCAAAGTCAGCTCTGTCCCACACCGTATGCTCTGCCCGGTAGCAGGTCACTTCTGGGGTCCTTTGTTCTGCTGCTGTTCTGTCTCTAAAATGTGTGTGTTTGTTTTTGTTTAGCTGCTCCAAAGATCCCTCCAGACCTAAAGTCCCACAGCCCCAAATGCCCTTCTACTGTCACGGGCACCTATAGTAAGTCACTTGCCCTGTTCCCAACCCTAATTATGTGTCTTGAAGCAGGACCCTGATTTGGCTGCACATAGCCCTACTGCTTGTTTGAGAATAATTTAGCTGTAGATGCACTTGGGGTTTTGTGGCTTTGAGGTTTACTGGTTTTGAATCTGAAATGAAATCTGAGAAGCCTTTTTGATTTTGTAAAGCAGAATCTGAACTGTCCAAGCTGAGGGAACTCAGTACTGTCCTCTCTCCACTCCAAAATCCAGTTAGGAGCCTGACCGCACCTTCTGGATCCCTAGCCAGGCATCCTCCTGCTGATCCAGTACTGGGAGGTAATCCCTGAGCAGTTCTCAATCATGCTCAAAATGTAGCCCTAGTTCTGGGGAAGTTGTGCACTGGCCAAGCTTCCCATGGAGCTGGCTCCCCTGAGTTACCGAGGGACTTCACTGCGCATGGCCACCTTGGCAGCTGCGTTCCATCTTTTCCCACCAAGTCCTGTGGAGAGAAGGGGCTTTTGCCTGCCCAGCACAGGGTGCAGTGTTCTCTGCTCTGATGCTCTGACCTGCAAGGCAAGCCTTAGGCTTGGTCCTTTCTCGTCGTTCTGACACACCCCAAAGGGAGAGGTTTACTCTTGCAGATCCTGGAAGGTTTTCTCTAGCAGATGATTTTGTAGGGCCACCCTTTGCCAAAACACTAAAAGGGACAAACCCTCACCCTGACCGTGTGATGTGTGTGTGTGCTCAGAACCCTGCTTGGGAAGCCTGTGCTCCGGGGCTGTGGCACTGGGCACTGGGACAGTCGGGGAGGTCCCAGGGGCCCTGAGCCAAGCCGTGCCTTAGAAGGGCTGGTCTCTGTGGTTGCGCTTGAGAGGTTTCTGCAGGCCCTGCACTGTCTATGGCACAATCCCAAAGACCCTGGACTCAAAACCCTTCAGAAATGGGTGTTTCTCTCCACAGAGCTCTTCCACAGCAGCGTTTTGCAGCTGCACTGTGGCCTCCAGCAGTGCAGAACTGTGCAAGACCATCTCTTTAAGGGCATTGATGATAAAGCTGGCAGCCTCTCCCTGGCTGGCTGAGCCTGAGCTGAACGCTGGGGTCTGATTAAATTTAGTTCTGTCACAATCTCAGCCTGGAGTCTGGCTGCCCTCTCTCAGCAGCTGCTGCTGAGTGCTGGGAGTAGAGAAACTCTAGCCTCCTGGCCCCAGCAGGCCTCTGCCAGGGACCTGCTGCCAGCACTGCTGCCATGCAGGCTGAACCACACCTGGAGTTCACACTCCAAAGTACTAATACTGTATGGCCTTAATCTTACCCAGTTTATGGGACTAACCATGACTGGAGAAAAGGCTTCCAGTTCATGGTGGGGAAGGGATATCTCCCTGAGAGAAGCTTATCTCAGTGTTCTTGCATGCCTGTGGCTGACAAACATGTTACAAGACACGCCTTGTGCTGTTTTTCCTCACATAATAGGAAGCTTCTTAACTGCTACTGACTGGGAAGAACAAGTAAATCCAAAGCTAGTAACTCTCTCCTCATGGGGCAGCTAAACTTGATGGAATCCTTGCTACATTGCAGGGCAGGAACATAAATTATTATCAAACCATTCTGCCTGTTTCCTTTTCCACTGCTGCATGTGTGTTTGTGTGTGTATGCAGACCTGTATGTATAGATATATTTTTATCTATACCATATACAGGCATACGAGCTCTCTCCCAGCCAACTGCCTTTCCATTCAAGAGGCACGTCATACAGATGCTGGATACATGGACAAGGGGTCTGGCAGCTCCAGGAGAGAGACAGCAGTGGGACATGGCTACATGCCAGGGATGCTTTGGAGAGGGGCTTTTGGAGTTTGCTTTATTTCCTTCCCAAGCTCTCCACATGTCTGCCCTGCACCAGGATTGAGCCATGAGTTTCGTCTGATCCCAGGAATCCAGTCAAAGACCCCAGTCCCAGGGTCACTCACAGCTTTTTGGAGCCAAGGGCTGTGAGGACGTCTCAGCAGGCATCTCCCGGGCATCCGCTTCTCTTGCAATTCAGCTTAGGGAAGGAGCATCCACGGATTTGTGCGTTCTGAGTGCTGGAGCATGCGTGTGCTGGAAGCCTGAAAGAGCCTGCTGGGACAGGGATGTGCTGCTGCGTGGAGCTGACCGTGTGTGTGCTCTGTCCTGCAGTGCTGGCGTGTGGCCGTCCCCAGGCCACGGCGGTGTACAAGGTGTCCGAGTACGCCCGGAGGTTCGGTGTCCCCGTGATCGCCGACGGAGGGATCCAGACGGTTGGGCACATCGCCAAGGCCCTGGCACTTGGGGCCTCCACGGGTGAGCACCACTGTAGGGAATCTCCTAGGAGGTGTTTCCATATGGCAGCACGCTGGGCATGAGGGTGTTTACCTGCAGGTGGCTGGGGGCATGGGGGCTGCAGCCAGTGCTGTGCCCAGGAGCCCTGAGGGATTTTGCAGCCACTGCTGCTGATGTGCTGTTCCTGCTGATATCTTGTGCCAGTGATGATGGGCTCTCTCCTGGCTGCTACCACGGAGGCCCCAGGCGAGTACTTCTTCTCGGATGGCATCAGGCTGAAGAAATACCGCGGCATGGGCTCCCTAGATGCCATGGACAAGAACTTGGGCAGCCAGAATCGGTATTTCAGGTCAGAGATGGTGCTTTGGGGCAGCAGATCAAGCTTTTGGGGCTTCTCTGCTTCACAAATACCCTTGGTTTGTGCTTTCATGCAGTGAGACAGACAAAATTAAAGTGGCCCAGGGTGTCTCCGGTGCAGTGCAAGACAAGGGCTCTATCCATAAATTCATTCCATACCTAATTGCTGGGATCCAGCATTCCTGCCAGGATATTGGTGCCAAAAGCCTGACCCAAGTCCGGTGAGTGCTTCCCCATGCCTGTACTCTGATGAGGTCATGGTGCTGCTGTCTGGAGTCCCCGTGCAGCTGTACTCAAGCTGTGGTAGTCTGGAGAGTTTGTAGCTCTCTTCCCTCGTCTCCAGTGGGCACCGCATCATGGATCTGCCAGCCCCAGGGACGCGGGAGTGTGGTCTCTTGTGGCATATTCAGCTGGCTGGGCTCACAGTGTTGGGGTTACATTACCCAGCCTGGTTCTTGGGAGCACAGCAAAGACCATTCTGGCCACAGCTGGAGGAACCAGTGACTCATCCCAGATCTTCCAGCTGAGCTTGTGCCAGAACACTGTCTTCCCTGGACTCTGCCTGGCTTGTGACAGGTGTCCTTCCCCCTCAGAGCCATGATGTACTCGGGAGAGCTGAAATTTGAGAAGAGGACAACGTCCGCCCAGGTTGAAGGAGGGGTGCACGGCCTCCACTCGTAAGTGCTTCTGGCAGGATCCTTGTCACCTTGGAGGGGTGTTGGGCGTCAGAAACAACCACCCTGTACCTCAGCTGCCATGCCCTTGGCTTGGTGTGCCATTCATTGGCTTGCCCTGGCACCACACAGCCGGGCCAAGCCGTGGCCTGTCAGGGTGCTGAGGCCGTTCCAGTCCCTGGGCTGGCAGGATCCATTCCATACTGCACCTTTGTCCCTGCCCTGAGTGTGGAGGATCAGTAAAGGGGCTCCCTGGTGCTGCTTCCCTCGCAGGTATGAGAAGCGCCTCTTCTGAAAGAGATCCGTTGTGTCTGTCCTTGTGCCACTCAGCCCGGCGCCGCTCCGCGCGGGAGCTGCTCTTGCTGCACAAGTGCCATTATTCTGGGCTGCCTGGAGCTCCCGCTGTCCCTTGGCTGCTTTCTGACCACCCGCGGGGCCCACCTTCCACCCAGGAGCTGTGATCCTGGGCTGGAGCCTTGCACACGTTGGCCATGTTTTACAATAAAAAAATGAAAATATACTCAGCCCAGAGCCCCTCTTCCTTACCTCCTTTGCTCCCCATCCTTGGCTCTGTCCTTTGCTTCCCACACTGTCAGAGGCAGCTTATAACCCTAGAAGGGACTGTGTGCATGTGACGGGCAACAGGGAGGGGACAGCCCTGAGACAGGGCTGAGTGGGTAACACAGTGCTGGGCTGCTGGGCAAGAAAGCAAACCGTTTTACAGGGCCTGTATCTCCTGCTGGGAGCTGCTAAACCCAGCTGTGGCAGCAGCCAGGATGGTGCAGGCCCCAGTTCCTGGTCCAGCTGCTGCATTCTTTCCCTAAACCTCTTGTAGTTGCCACACCTCCAGGTCCAGTGGCTGCACTCTCTTGGTCTGTTCACTGTGGATTACCTGCCCAGGCTCCAACAGAGCAATTGTTTGCTGGAAGGTGGGCAATACACTGGGAGGGGCACAGGTTTATAAAGGAGCTGGTCTGCATTTCTGCAGGCCCGAGCAGTGCAAACTTCCCTGGCTGGGCAGGTTTACCTGTGCTTGCAATGCCAGGAACCAAGTATTTTACACCTGTATCAGTTGTACATGTTCCAGGCGTCACTCCTGCTGAAGAGTGTGTGTTTACCATCAGTGGTTTGGGAATGTCAAATTTGATTTATACACTAAAACCAGAGCCCTGACTACAATGCCGCAGTGTCTGTGTCACACACTTATTAAGACACTTGCTAAGCAAAGCCACCCTAACCTTGCAGCTGCATCCCTGCCTTTGCCTGCCAAGATGGTAGAGCTCAGGGCATGAGGCTTCCATTAGGTACATGTACTCTCTTCCCCAGGGGTGAAGGAACCCAAACCATGAACCAACCAGTGGGAGGACAGGACAGGGACCCTTTCCATGTACCCTGCTGCAGCTGAGCCTTCAGTGAGACGGGGTGCAGCACTCTTGGACAAACACTGCCCAAGGGACATCAGTGCTGGGGCGGTACAAAGCCCCACAGGAGAGCCCAAGCCAGGCCAGCACCATCTGGGACACACTAGTTGCTGGTGTTTGGCTGTGCTCAGGAAGCTGCTGGCACATGGAATCCCACCACCACACAGGCTGCCCAGTGCCTTGGGCAGTACTTGCCCGTACAGCGCGCAATCTTCCGACCGCTTGTCCCTGTCTTCCCACACCAAGATGAGTACATGCCCCATCAATTTGTTACAGCCTCAATGTGCTGTGCATTAACCACCACACAATTTCTTGTACTTCCCATTTACTTTTCTTTGTGGAGCCCCAGATGTGCCTGAGGGTGTACAGCTCACCCCACCAGCCTTCACCCTCCCTCAGGTGAGGCTTCTTGCTGCCAAGGTGTGGGGCATGACCTTGGCAGGGCTGTGGGAACAGTGCCGCCAGCAAAGCCTTGTGCTGTGCCCCACAGTCCCCAGCCCAGACTGGGCAGGGAGGCCAAGAAGCCAGGGACTGCAGGGAAAAGCTAAATCCATGTATTTCACAGCCCTCCTGCAGAGCCATCACCCAGCCGACAGCTCCACGGTTCACTACGGAGTGTTTCTCAGTTGTGAGCAGCAACCCTCGGGGGCTTCAGGCGGGCAGGGGAAGAACCACTCAGCCCATGGGCATGGCAGGCAGCCTACATCCCGTAGGTGCCCCGCGGGGGGATGAGCCCAGCAGCCACCATGCGTCTTTCATTCATCAGGAAGTTGAAGGTTGCACATGCGTTCGCCTGTGAATAGAAAAAGGAGTGACTGAAGCTCCGGCCCTCAGAAAGGACACTCGGCCCTTCCCCACAAGGTACATAACCCCCTCCCTCCCTTCCAGTGGGGTGCTGCCCGTGCTCACCCTTACCGTGTCCTGCACCTCCACAGCAATCCCGCACTCCCGCATCTGCTTCAGCGTGGCGGGGTGCAGCCGCTCCACCCTGTCCCCTGTGCCCAGCACCAGGATCTCTGCAAGCAGGGCACGACAAGAATGGGCAGGGCAGCATTCGAGCTGCCTCGGCCCAGACCTGCCCTTCCGGCAGGGAGCAATAGCTCCCGCACAGCCATCCCGACAGGAGCCCGAAGGGGTTCCTGCCCCTCGTACCTATCTGGGGCTCCAGCAGCCGGAACAGCGACAGACTCTCGTGGGAGATGTCCCGGTGGGAGCCAATCTGCGGGGATACGGCGGGCGTTGAGGGGTGCGCGGTGGGGACCGGCGGCCCCCGCCCCGCCGCCGGGCACTCACGTTCCACTGGAGGATGCTGCGGGGCAGGACGGCGCAGGGCCCCACCACCACGTCTCCGCTGATGGTGAAGCCGCGGGTGCTGTAGCCCTCGATGAACATGATGTTGGGGGACTCCGGCTCCAGCACCATCACCCGCGTCCGCTGGTACATCTCATCATCCGCCGGCGTGAGCCGGTGACCCCGGCACGGCGCTCTGCGGGGAGAGTGAGCAGCTGGGACACATGGGATCCACGGACACCCCCGGACACCCTACGGCATCCTACAGGCACCTCCCCCGGTCGCAGGGCAGCCGCGGTGCCGGTTGCCGGTGCCGGTACCTGCTCGCCGCCT
>WAAG01035840.1:0-12974 GCA_013390105.1 Tichodroma muraria | reverse complement strand
CACGGCAGCATTCCCGGCACTACAGCTCCAAGTGCACCCCGCTGTAGGCCTTGTCCACTGTCCACTCGCCCGGGGCTCCGGCCCCGGCCCCCGCCTCAGACCCCGCAAAGCGTTCCATCTCCTGCTGGAACTGCTGCTGCCGCCGGCGGTTGGGGTCCACGTTGATCCAGTTGTTGGCGATCCACTTGGTGCCTTGGGTGACCAGGCAGCCCCCATGCAGAGCGAAGTCGTCCAGCTCCCCCACCCAGCCTGCGGAGCAGAGCCCCATTAGACGGCGGCAAGGGAGGGCAGGCACAGCTGGGACTGCACAGTGACACACAGCCAGTGAACACCAATGCCATCTCTCCTGCCTGCACCACCTGCTTGGATTTGAGCTCAGATACATTTTACAGGAGTTACTTTTCCTGGCACCCCTCCATCTTACTGCCATCTCCCCCTAGCGCCTACAAGAAGTTCATCGGTTCATCCCTGACTGCAAAATGCCCACTGCCTCCACTCTCCACTCAGCACAAGTGGCTCTCACGATCCAGATCACAGCTCTTTCGGAAAAGGGAAGGCTGGCACAGAAGAGATCGGTACTGCCACCAGAAGGCCCGTGGAAACCAGAGGCTTGCAGCCGTTTTAGAGACTGCATTTCAGCCGTTTTAAATGACCTGTTTACAATGATCCTATCATTTTTCTGTGGCAGACTTGCATCAGCAGCCACTTGCCGTTTAGGAAAAAAATTGCTCATAAAAACACAACAGGGCTCTTCTCACAGGAGAGTGATGGTCTTGATATTATCACCCAGCGGCCCAAACACTGGTCTTGTGACCTCCTCTGTGGATTTTCTAGACATGGAAACATGGGCTGCTCTCAGGGGTCCTGGGACACTATACTCCTTCCTCCTACCACAGCTCAAAATCTGCCATAGAAAGTCTCTGGAGCCATACTCACCAACAGCCTTAAAGATTCATGTCAATTCCCAGCCTGTCAGGGAAAACCACACTGCGCTTCGTGACAAAAACAGCCCCAAGACACATCATGGGGCTGCGGCTGAGCTACAAAGCAGGCACTGGCCCCGAGCGTGGCATGGGGTGGCCCATGTGTCCTCATGCTGCAGAGCTGATGGCCATGCCTTTGTCTACCTCCCCTCCCCAACCCTTTGGGCAACACCACATCAGTGACACATTTTGAATTGCAGACAAAGTTCCAGCAGGAGTTTCAGCTCGCACAGCAGGATGGAAGGCAGCTGGTGATGGCGAGTGCAGCCAAGGTCTTTGTTTGCTAGCTAGTCCTGTCCCCCAAAGACATCGGGAGCCACTGACCTACTGCCTGTAAACAAAGGCCTTTCAGAGTCAGGAAGCTCCTACTCAGCTGTTGACAAAAAGTCTCTACAGTTCCCACTAGCAGGCAGCTACCACCCTTTTTTTGGCTGTTCTTTGAGCTCCCAGCTGCAGCAAGGAGATGATGGCTGTCACCTATTGCAGTCCCACCCCTCCCAAGAGCCCAGTTTTGAAGTGAGCCTGTACCTTCTCCATCTGACAGGTAGTTGTACCAGAAGACAGCAGTGCCTTGCTGAGGTTTCACTCGCAAATTGCCCTTGTCACAGTTTTTCCGAGTATCTCGCAGGTCAATGTCATTCTGGATCAAAGACTGGAGAGAAACCGTAGGGAAGATGTCACAAACAGGGCTGGAACAAGGCATATGCACTGGGTTGCCCCTGCCCCTCACCCTTGCCTGAGTGTCCCACAGGATGGCTTAAGGTTGATGCAGGGGCTTTCATAACCCACCTGGAAGAGCCCAGGAGGTTCATAACCTGTTTCTGAGCAGCTGCCATTTCTTAACACATTTTCTGACATCTCACACCTCTGAGCAGGGAGAGCTGAGGTGTCAAAGCCCTGCACCTCATCCCTTGTCCTCAGAGGAAGAAGACTGTAAGTGGAGCACGGTTTCCCCAGTGCTCTACAAATGCTAATGCACACCAACCTAACGCACCAGACCCCTGCAGCCACAATGAATAAAGACATTAAGTGAGGGACTTGGAATTCCCAGGGATGACATGTAGGTGAGGTTCATTTACCATCTCTTCATACGTCCTGTTATCAGCGATAGGAAAGACTGTTTCACCTCCCCCAGTCACGTTGTTCAGGTAAAACAGCACGGTCACATACCTGCAAGACAGAGGCTGTCAGGAGACACACCTGGAGCAGGAGATGCACAGGGACTCTCCATGCCCTGCCCTTCCACCATAAATACAGTGGCTCCTCCAAGACATCACATGGCACATGATTTACACCATTAGCTTTTCTCCAAGAGTAACACAAGGACAACAAAGAAAACCCCTACCCAGAGTAGCGAGTGCACTTGCAGGCTCTTCTGGGACAGGCCCATGCACCTTGCGTGGACCCACAGAATTTGCCCACCTCCCCTTTAAAACCCCTTAATGCCAGCAATGTCCTGAGCTGGTTTGTGAGCCCACAACCCGAGCACTGAGTCCCAGGCTAGATGAGGTGAGGGGAAATGGCTCTTCACACCCCTCGTCTAAGGTTCAGGGCAGAGCTTACCGGCAGGAGGTCTCAAAGGGAGCGCTTTCATTGGCAACAAGCTTTGTGTGGCTGCAGGCAGTCTCAGGGAACACGGGGCCACTGTCCATGTGGGCGTGGTAGTGCCCTCCTTGGTCGTACCGCACAACCTGGAGGGGCTCGCTGTGCTCCACAATCTCGGGGGGCAAGTGAGTCAGGCGCATTACCCTAGGGAAGAGCAGAACAGGTAAGTGGAAAGCCACCCTCACCCTAGTCAGCCACTACTCCCAAGCAGTGAATAAACCCAGAGAAAGAGAACCCCCTTCCCCAAAAGACCGGAGAGACGGATGGGCTGCAGTGAGCATGCCAAGAGACAACCAGGTCCTTACAGATCTGTTGACCATCAGCACCGGCTCAGAAAACCCTCATCAAGGTTAATAAAAAAACAAAACAAAACCAAAGGAAGCATCTCAAGCAGGACTGCTCTCAGGAAGACACTGCTTGTTCAGCAAGATCCCTTCTGTGCATGTCCCTGGAGCCTTCATGTGCCATCTCATCCCTTCTCTGGACTCCTGCACACCACCTACAGACCTCAGGGACAGTTAGCAAAGCACAGGGCCCCTGCTGAGAGTGAACGAGAGACTAGCTCTAGGAATAGTCTTGTCACCTAACTCACCTTTCCCTGTTGCCTTTTCAGCAGCCTCCCCCAGGGCAGAGGGGCACTGGAAGTGATCAAGGAGACCGGAGCCCTCCTGCTCTGGGATTTTTCCACTGCTACATCTGAGATCATCCCCAAGGCAAGCAGGTACGTCTTGAGACCTGCCAAAGAACACTCAGAGCTCTGAGAATCCGGACCAGTGAAGCCCTTAGGGCAGGTGCAAGGAGAATGCTGCACCTGGACAGGACGGCAAAGCCCCTGCAAGCGCTGCCTGGTCCCAGGCAGGACTAACAGCCTCCTTCAGTGCTGTGTCTTCACATCCTCCTAACAGCGGCCAATTGGAGAGCGGAATGCCGATGCCTGTGTGTGCTGGCTAGCTGGCACAGAGAAGGTGGCAGCCACAGTCTGCTCTAATCAAGGCAATATGTGACCCCATTTTCACACTGGAATGCACTGAAGAAAAGGAGTGGCCAAAAGCTGTTTTTCAGGCCTCAGGACAGATTTTACCCACCCACATTCTGGGTGAGGACCAGCACCACAAGAACAAGCGAGTCTCCAGCCAATTATCTGAAACTCACCACAACTACACAATTTGGCATTCATGCTGGGCTTCAGCTCTTCCCAGTACCAAATCTGAGATGGAGGGAAGGGTAAGAGGTTCTCCCATCTGCCATGAGCTGCCCTACAATATGTGTGCTCGGAGGATTAAACTAACTTGACTAATTTAAGGTGAAGTCGTGCTTCTTAAAAAGTCAGCTCTGAACAGCAAAGACAGATTTCAGTGAAATGCATGAGTAACTTAAGCAAATGACAGTAACTACTGGCACCCAGACAGCATTGGAAACAGGCAGTTTCTCCCAGTAAGCTCAGTTACTAATTAGAATGAATGATTTCATATACTGCCAAATCTTCCTGGTTTTATAGGGCTGTTCCCAAAAGTGAATGGAGATGCTGAAAGTCTTGATTTTTCTTTTTCCCTTTCCACAGGACAATACAAATTCTTGTTCTAATGAAAACCTCCTCTCTCCATTTTGTGTCTGTGTTCATTGTACTTTATACTCCAAAGACTTCACACAATTAAGAAGTGTGAATATTAGCAAGTCTGCTACTGCCTCTCCCTACACGCAGGTGATGCTCGTGCCTACCTAAACCCAACCTCCCCTCAGCTGCCTGGCCCTTACCTTTGCCGAATGGCTCTCATGACCTGGTGTGCCCCCTCGCCCTGGTACAGCCAGGTGTGCTGGCTGTTGCGCACCAAGTCACTCATCTTCACTTTCTGGCTTCCCATGTACTTGTGGAAATCACGGATATTCAACTGCTTGAACTCCTCCAAACTTAGCACACCTACGGGAACACAGGAAAAACCACCTGACTCTGGTGCAGGTAATAGTTCTTGTGTCCTGTACTCGGAGAAACACACGAGGGTTTTTTGTAATCAGAGAAACAGCTGAGGGCACTACAGAAACAGCTTTCCTCACACAGACCCCAGACAGGGCCCGCTGTGTCCACCACAGGCTGCACCCCTTCTGCCCGTGATCACGGGCTCCAGCAATGCTCTCACCTGCAGCAGAGAACACAGAGCAACCTGCCAAAGTGAACTGTGCAGGGTCAGAACTGGGAAGGGCAAAACACCATTTTAAACTTTAAAAAGCTCCTGAAACACAAATCAATACATCAAAAGAGAGAAACAGACATTACAGTTCTGATATACACAAGGAAGTCTGTGCCACTCCATGTCTTGAGGCTTATTACTTAGATATTTAAATCAACATGTTTAAGGACAGAGTGGGACCTCAGACCACATTTTCTATATGACCTGGCAGGGTAATTAAGAAAAAGCCAAACCCAAAACAAGCAGCACATTTTCCTACATTTGTGTAATTGCAGAACATAAATGAGGAATACATGACAGTATGGTCTTGCGTAAATAGAAATAACAGAAAAGTAAGAGGTATAAAGCAGTTTCTCCTATAACAGGTATTTCTTGTTTGCACTCAACTGGAATTAGCAAGGGGTGGACTCTTGCCTTTGTCAGCTTCAGGAAAATCCTCACATTTGTTGTTTCTGCTTTCTGGAGAAGGGAAGCTTTGCACAGGTCCCTAATATCAGCATGCACTGCACTGCCCTGGGCTGCCCAGCACACGCCATGGGCTGGGAGAGGAACTCACTCAGGCAGCAAACCCAGTGCTGCTGGGTGCCAGCTCTGCTCCCTGGGCACCAGCAACCCCTGGCAGGAGGAAGGACTAGCCACAGGGGTCAGCCAGGGACAGTTCCTCAGGTGCCATGTCCTCAGGTCATGACCAAATGATCCACTGTTATTATTCCTAGTGTCTCTCTGGTCCCCACTTCCCCTTACTCCCCCACAGTCTTTGATGACGCAGTGCCACATCCAGGTTGTGACCTGGTCTCTCAGTGTCATGTACCAATCTAACAACAGAGGAAAGCAGCACTCTGGAAGCAAGGTCCTGCCAATAGCCCTTCAACAGGACCTTTCATTTGTTAATGTCCAGAATAGTGGAAAAGCCACTGAGGACTCAGTCATATGCCTGCCAAGAATGCCACCAGCCTGGAGGAGAGCTGCACAGGCTCCCTCCGGATATTTATGCATTCACACTGCTACTGCTTCAACTCCAAAGCAGCTCCTCCTGAGTAGCTCTCAATGCCACATCACTGGAAGAGAGTGTGTACAGCCTCTGCATTCACTTAATTTGATTAGGAAATGGAGTGTTGCTTAATTGAGGCCACTCTAATTAGAGCAGCAGAGGTTAGAGCATATGTCCGGACCAGCAGGAGCCCTTGGGAGACCGAGGGGCAGGAGGGACAGAAGTGGCCTCATGGAATTCATGGAATACAGAGAGGGGGGTCAGCGCCAAAGGCTGACAGACAAGATCACCCCCACCTCCACTTATTCCACTCTCCCCTCACAGTGACACGGCCTCTTGGCCTGCTGCAAAAGTCTCCCTGAAAACAGGGGGGGCATGCAATGTGTGTCTGAATATCTGCATCCCAGGTAACAAGAACTCTGTAATCAGAACTTGAGCAGTCTCTCAGACCAGGGGAGCAGAAGCACAGCCCTAAGATCCTGTTACAGCAGGGCACGAACCAAGGCAGGTCTGACAGGGGAGAGGGAGCACAGAGCTGTGGTCTGGTCCTGCTCCAGCAAGATCCAAGCCCAGGCAGTGAGACCAATTAGCTGCTAGAGTGCTGGTGCAGGGGCAGGAGTGCTGCAGTAGGAGAGTTACCCTGAATTTATTTCCCTGAGAAGGCGTCTAGGGCAGTGCTACTTCCCTTCAAAGAATTCAGCTAGAGAAAAAGGCCTGCGCAGGGACACAGCTCTTGCTCTCTCCCACACGGCTGTGCAAGGTGTCCAAGGTTCTGAGGGTGAAGGGATTCTCATGGAGCTGCTCTTACCATTCCCATCAGGATCAGCTTTGACTGCTGTGTACATCTCCCGGATGTTTTCGGGGGTCATCCACCTGCCGTTCCCAAGTCGGGTATGGGTCAACACCTGAAATTCATAAACGGATCAAAAAAAATCACTGGTTTCTTGCACTCCTGAAACCCTACAGACTCCCTGCATGAGGCTTGGTGGGATGTCCTCCACAGCACATCAGCCAGACAGGCATTGGCACATTCCTGCAGAAAGACGACTACAGTGAGAATCATCTGGCAGCCGCCAGACACACAGTGTGTCACTGACGAGTACTGTTATTTTCAGTTTAGGTCATGGCAAATGACTGCTGGGACTTGGTTAACCAGCCCTGAAGTGGAGAGAGCACAGCTTTCTGCTGAAGGGAAAGTAAAGCTCTTGATGATAAAAGTGAATGCTTTTACTTATCCAAGGTAAGGACCTGGAACAAAACTGTTCCCTTCAATATGTACAGAGAGATGAAGAAGCCTGAACAACTCTCAGCAGGCTTCGACCTTCAGAGAAAGAAGCCTTGCCCTGGGATGTCACTGGCACAGCTCCCCATACTCCACAGCACTCCTGGTGCACAGGATGGTTCAGACTCTCAGCTTCACCTGAAATGGGAGCCTGAGGAGGGACACGCTTGAACTGGCAGTACTCGCCCTGATGCACCCTGCCATACAAGGCAAGGGTGCTGAAGAGCTGTGGACAACAGGCTTATTATCCCCCTTGGCTCATCAATAGGGGTGGCTTTGCTGGGGCTTGTGAATTCACACAGTAAGTTCCCCACAGGCTGCACAAAGCAGGGCCTACGTGACAAACTCACTTCCCAGGACACACAGCAAGAGGCAACAACCCACAGCACAGGAACATTTTATCCGGCATATTCAAAACACACACGTCCTGCCAAGGACTGTTGCTGCCTCCCAACAGCATGACAACTGCTGCACATTGCCCCAGAAACTTCCAATCTGAAGGCCAGGAAAAATTCTGAGGCATAAAATCATGCAAATTGTGATCAGTGTATCCTGGGGTCTGTCCCCACCCAAACACATGACTAACCAAGACGGCATCTGATGAGGGGATGTGCCAGAGGATCCCCAGCAAACCTTCCCCAGTATGTCCCACACTCTACCTCTTTGAGCTGCAGCTGCCCATCCTGATTGTGATCCAGCAGATTGAAAATGTCCATCTGGCTGATTTCAATCATTTCCATGGCTTCCTCATAGTCCTCTGTTGGTAGGATCTGGCTCTTCTGTAGCCCCTTCAACTTTGCCAGATGGACAATGAGCTTGCACTCCTCCTCTGTCAGGAAGTCAGGGATTTCTGCAGCAAAAGTGTGAGCAGCAACAAAGACTAAGGAACTGTTACAGTGGGATCCTATGCGGGTGGCAGGAGACTCAGGAAAAAAAATCAAAAGAGGTAGGGGGGAAATTTAGGAACTGTCTAAGTTTGGGACATTAAAAAACATCCACCCTTCTACCAGAAGGGCTCTCAAAGAGCATACACCACACACCTGAGCTGCTGGAGGCAGGTATTTTTATAGCAGCAGTTCCTAAATGTTTGGATCCTGGGGTCAAGCCCTTAACCTCTCTCACAGATACCACAATGGACAAAGGAGTGAACAAACACGTGCATATCACTGCATATTACCATTTCAAAGGTGCCATGTGGATCACAGTCTGGGAACTGCTGCTTTACCGGAAAGGAGGCCAAAAATCTTTACAGTGGGCAGTGGTGATGGCAAGGGTTTCAGACATCCTTGCTCTCATGTGGAAAGCAAAACTAAATCCCTTTCAGGGGAGCACGGCACAGTGCTCTACTATGAAACTCAAACAGAAAGGAGAAAAATTCTAACTTACTCCCACTTATTCTCTTGATCCCCCATTAAAAATGGTCTTCAAATGCAATATTAAAGAGGAAAATACTGGACATGGAGGATGCCAGGCTCTATACCCAGGTGTCTCCAGCTTTCCTTTGCAGCACAAACCCAGCAGCAATCAGGCAATTCCACAATCCCAAGCAAATTAAAGCGCAGAGAAATCCACTGATGACCATGAGACTAGGAGACTTCTAGCTACATGGTACACTGGGCACACACTTGGAAAGCACTGGCAAGGTCCCATTCCAGAACACAGTTACATTGTGGCCCAGGAGGATCCTCCTGGCTGGTGTCTGTCACAGCCATGGTGACCTTGTTACCAGCTGCTGAGACTTTTGAAAAGGGAAAGAAAAAACACCAACGCAGGACAGGTTAAGTGCTCCTAGACCCAAGGTCCTGCTCTCCAAATTGCATCTTCCTAGAGCTCCTGCAGGTATGTGCCAAGGACACATTATAGATCAACTACAGCAGCAATCTTCAAATGGAGGGAAAAAATTAATTACTTTCATGACCTGAAATCAACCCTATCGGCTCAAGCTGTCAATAAGCAGTTGGCTTCTGCTATGCACAGACCAGAACTAGCCCTGTAGAAAATGAGCTGCTCCTAGGAAGCCCCAGGAAGACAATGCAGCCAGCTGTATCCGTAACACACTCCAAGGAAACAATTTCCGCACAAGCAGCACAGGGTCCTTGTGCCAGAGGATGCTTCAGAGCTGGAGCTTCTACTGACCAGTTTGAACCTCGTGGCACAGCACCAGGTCCAAATGAACCACTGGCAACCAACACCACCGGTACTTCCAGTTCCCCAAACTGGGCTACAATAATGATGGCTTATGGAACCTTAATTATGTGTTGGAGGAAGGACAATTCCACTCTTCAGAGGAAGAAACAGGATTTCAGAATGAAGTAGGAATTCTGTTAACTAGAAAGCATGTGGTCACATAGGTTACAGAGGGGGTTTCCAGCTGAGTGCTGCCAATCCCGTCGGCAAACAACTTGGCTCCACAGCTGCAAATTAGTTCCTCTCTGCCCCCAGCTCTCCTAAACGGTTAACTTGTGGCTGTGAGACCATCCTATCTCCCTGCCTGCTCAACAATAGATCCAGCTAAACAAATGCCTCCTAATTGACTTTAAGCAACACTTGATTGCTTTTACAAAAAACAAAAGAGAGGAAAACATTAGGGTTTATGAAATAACGACTAATCCTGGAGCAAGAGAAAGGGGATGGGTTGGAGCACTGGTGTCAAACAGAGATTCAATCTTGGCTGAAAGAGCCCCAAGACACATGGGCCAAGTCATTCATCCCTCCCCAACTGCCCTCATTTCCACACCTGCTGATCTAAGCCAAACCCCTGCTAAAATACAAACAATCAGGGCCGCTGGCAAATGAAAATTGGAGCATTGTCTTCCCCACAGGGCTCTGAAAGGGCTGCACTTAATGAGGATGGCCTGACAAAGAGGTGGCTCGTAGGCTATAAAAGGCATTCCACAGTCAGGAGCAGCTCAGTCCGGGGCGTGCTGTTGGTTTGCTTGCTCCAAGCATGGTCACATCCTCTCGCAGGCACCTCTCGAGGTTGGGTGGCCCGTGGCTACTGGGTCTCCTGGCACGCCTGCTGCTCTGGGGCTCTCCAGGAGCCTGGGCAAGCTACCTGAGGAGATCCTCCAGCTGCATGCCCATCCCACACCGCATGGCCTTGTGCTACGATATCGGCTACTCCGAGATGAGGATTCCCAACCTGCTGGAGCATGAGACCGTGACAGAAGTCATCCAGCAGTCTTCCAGCTGGCTGCCCTTGCTGGCCAGGGAGTGCCACCCAGATGCTAGGATTTTCCTCTGCTCCCTCTTTGCCCCAATCTGCCTGGACAGGTAAGATGCTTTTATGAGTTATTTCAGCAGTATCAGTTAACTCCCTGCAGGAGCACAACTACGCGTGCCTCCGGAGAGAAAATGCATTCAATGTGATCCGTGCAGTCCCCAAGAAGCAGTGCTGCTGCTCTCAGCAAGGGACAATTGGATTACTCAGCAGGGAACATCCCTCTGAAAGTGAAACATGAGCATTTCATATCACAGGAACAGAAATATGGTCCCTTCTTGGGATTCTTCTGATCTCTCACCCCAGGCACTGCTGCCACATGCCTTGGCCAGCCCCTCATAAACTGCAGTAGCTGCTGGCACACACCAGCTTCACCTCCCACCTCCTGTGCAGCCCCTTTACCCCAGCTCCTGCCCCGAACACATGGTTTCTCCGTTTCCCAACTGTTTCCCAACTGTTCCAGCAGCAGAAAGAAATCCCCAGTTTTGAGGCGCAGTTCTCAAAATACAGAGCTGCTAAGGAAATTTGGTGTGTAATGAAGCACCTGTAAAGCTAAGCAGTCTTTGCACAACTAGAGAAGATCTCTAAGGAGGTGAAAGGCTTCTGGTAGCTTGCCTAACCCCTCCTGTCCTCAGAAATTCCTTGCTTGCTTCCTGAACATGAATGTCCAAAAAAAAGTCAAAGATCCCAAAACTGCCTGCTAACCCCTGAACACAGCCCTGTGCAGCAGCAGTGGTGCTAGGGCTTGACCCTCAGCCTCCTGCCAGGCACACAGAGGCACTGAATACCCATCCCCTCCCCAGGCTCATCTATCCCTGCCGCAGCCTCTGCGAAGCCGTCAAGAGAAGCTGTGCGCCCGTCATGGCTTGTTATGGCTACCCCTGGCCAGAAATCCTGAACTGCAACAAGTTCCCTGCAGATCACGAACTGTGCATTGCAGCAGTCTCCATGGATGAAAATTCCTCGAGTAGGAGAAGTAAGAGTTTTTTCTTCATGTGTTTTTCCATCTGTAATACTGAAAGCTCAAAAGGATGATCCTATGACTTGTTTCTATTCTGCATATTTCTGGTTTTAAGCTGTATTTAAAAAAAAAAAAATTACAAATTCTAGTTTTGTTCTCTCTGGCAACTTCGTCTAGGAAATTAGCGTAACATTGACTGTGGCTTGTTCCTCTCTCTGCTTTATTCATTAGCTCCCTGGGTGCCATCAGACCCCACAGGGTTTGGGGCAGGGGCAAGGAAAAGCTGCAAAGCCTCCAGCCCAGGCACAGTGGGAGAGCTCATGGAGTGCAGACTCCCAGCAGCGAGATGGGCTTCCAGTGGAGCTACAGAGCTGAAACCCCAATCTCTCAGCTGTGTCTAGGGCTTAAAAACGTGCAAAAAGAAATGTTTTGCAAACCTTCTCTCTAAACATTAGAAACGCCATGAAGGGGCATGAGCCTTTGCAGACTTGAGTTACACTGGAAAAAAAGTCTGTCTGAAGGACTCAATTAACACCCAGATACTGATGAACACTGGGGGAGATTCAAGAGCAGTTAAGGGGAGAACAGACATTTCAACAATATCATTTCAGCATCACTGGATGAAGTCTGGCTATACCACTGCTTTTGCTGTTTCATCCAAATTAGGAGATCTTCATTAAGCTTTTTCACTTCACATGCAACAACACACACAAGCATGAGCAAAGCACGACAGGCAGAGTCTGCCCCAATCACAGGAAGGAGAGTCTAACATTTCCTACCCTGCTTGTCTGAGGTATCTCTCCAGGGCCTGGGTAGCTCAGGAAGAAATATCGCTAGGAAATAGCATGCCCGCACTTGCAGATCTCAAAATTTCATTGTGCCTTTTCCAGTGAAGCTTGACAAAGGTGTTATAACCTAGTTTCTCTTGCAGCAGTGCCCCGAGCCAGCTGCAAGGACTGTGAGCTTGAGGAGGCCAGCACTGCCAGGGAGATCCTGGAAAGCCTCTGTGCAAATGATTTTGGTGAGTACCCTCCTTTTCCTCTCAATTGCTGCCACTCCCTCCAGCAGCCAGGCAGTGGCATGGACAGAAAATAGCTTTGCCATAACATACTGACATGGAGAAAGTGCAGCTTTTACAGCAGACCTCAGGGATCTTCAGTTTCCACCTTACCTGTGAGGCAGCAGGAGGACCCAGCTCCTGGCAGCACTGAAAGTGAAGACCTGATTTATTTCTGTGGGCTCTGGTTTGGTTTTGGTCTGTGACTGCTAAAAACAAGCAGTACCCTGGTTTTCCCTTGCAGACAAACATTTCAGTCAATGCCTATAAGAATCTTTAGCAAATTCCACAGCAGCTATTTCAAACTTCAATAGTGCTGTTCTAGCATTGTGACTCTCCCCCTCCTAGCCCAAGCAAGCAGCACCACTGGCTCTGCTCAATCACATGGCAGGAAGTTTTCAAGACACTGTCCTGAACTCAGGCACACATATAGAAAAATATTTTTCAACAAAAGAAAAAAGATTGCAAATACTGAGCAGCTGTCAGTCAGGTCACTTCCTGAAATCCCTGCTCAGAGAAAAGTCAAGTAATTTGCACAAGACCACGACTTTGATGCACCTGCTTGCTTGTGCCCTTGATTCCTCCAGGGTTTCTGCAGTAGTGCTGATACATCTTTGCCACTCTTAGGAGTGAAATGGATTGAGAAGGAGATCTTTTCTCCCAAGTAACAAGAGGAAATGGCTTCAAGT
>WAAG01035821.1:0-12976 GCA_013390105.1 Tichodroma muraria | reverse complement strand
TTCTTTCATCTCTCCTGACTCTGCTATTCACTTTCCCACTGCTGCCATAACTCTGTGCTGCTTTCAGTCAGTCCTGCCTGGTGCATTCAGCATTTTCTCCTCTTGTCTTCCAAACAAAACATTTCCCACCTCTTTGTGTTTTCTGACTCTCCCGAGGACCAGAGCCATGTAGCAATAACCAGAAGAGAAGAGGAAATCCCATCACTATTTATAGCCTCAAATTCTATGTATTCAGGAGTTCTAGAGAAGCACAAAAAGTGCTGGTGGGTAACTAAAGCTGAGTAATTTTCCATTCTCTTTTACACATACTACTGAAAGTGGAAAGAAAGATAATTTTGATGCAGGGCTATAGCATGAAATCAGTACAGGGAGTGCACAGATTTTCTCTTTCCCCACTGCCCTGAGCTAGACTAGCACAGCCTTACAGCAACATGCCCAGGTCCAGTGGTTCACCCATCCCTGGCATGAAGGTTGAGCTCCCTGCCCAGTCAGGAATCACCATCCTTCTTCCAAATGTGATTGATCCCTGCAGGGTGGTTTAAAATTTCCTTGCTGGAACCTCTCCAAACTCCAAAAATACTTTGGCAGCACTCGTCAGGGCTGCCAAAGCCACCGCACACTCACAGGCTTGGAGAGCAGCTACTAAAGTTCTTGAGAAAAGCAAAGTGGGTCCCTTTTCTCACTAGCATTTATTTGCACAAATCATTTACAAGGAAAGCAGCCAGAAAGCACCATGCTTAACCTGTTTCTTCCCACTTGCACCATCCACAGAGACGATGCTCTGCAGACAGCTTGTGTAGGAGAAGAGGTCTATTTGCTTTGGAAGGAGGAGGGTGAGGGAGCAAGGGAGAAAAGCCAGCAGGCCAAATGAGAAGCACTCCTCTAGAAGTCTTCTATCATTTAAGACTCATAAATCATGATGCAGATTAATGAGAAATTAATGCAGTGCAGAAATTACTGGGGATGAGGAGCTGTCGGTCAGCAGCAGGAGTGCCTGTATGTGAGACAAAGCAGTGAAAATCTCCAAAAAGAGAAAGGGCTCAGCAGCCTGGGCCAGTTCTTTAATGAGGAGAGACAAAGAGGTCAGCATGGGAACAAGATAGTGTGTGGCTGCATCAGGGAGACAAGGGGGACTATTTAAAAATCCTGTTAAAAGACTCTCTGGACTGATTTGTATTAAAGCCTTATTCGTATCTTCTAATGAAAAATCCTCCTGCATCGAATCATAATATATAAGCCTTAAAAGAGAGAGAGAGTGTGTATGTGCACAAGAGCAGAGGGGAGGATATCAAAGGAGTAGAGGTTAATTTCACAATGCACCTCCTCTGTTTGGGGGAAAAAAAAACCACAGTCAAGGAAAATAGCCCATTTTACCTACTGTCTTTTCTCTGCGATCCTCCAGTGACATTATTTTAAGCATTTAACTTTCTGATAGCAGTTAGGCTGGTCACATTTTCCCTCCATTTAGTGGCAGGTTTTGAGCGCATCATTTAGTACTGCAGTGGAAGTGATGGAGCATGGGCATGATAGATGACTCCCTTCCCTGCTGCTTGGGCTTTTGGGGCTAACAAGTATCTTACCACATTGCTGGTTCAAGCACTCTGAGGCTCTCTGCAAAGCAGGGCATGCAAAGGTGGGGAGAGGGTAAAAACTGATCTTCCTTCTTATTATTTCACATTCAAGGGAGCTGAGTGCTGTCATCTTCTAAGATAAATTTTCTCTCCTCCTCTATGGAAAATGTTCTCACTACGAGTCCAAGCCAAGAAAGTGTAAACTGAGTCCCTATGTCCCATCTATGCAGATTTGCAAAGGCAGTGACAGAAACTCGTGGGAGTGATTTTGGAGAACATGGCTGTTCCACAGCAGGTAGGGAGTCTTTATGCAAATGCTACAGTAGTACCTTCATTTACAGCTCCTGTTGGTCCCACTGCCCACAGGATGCCTGTAACCATAGCAATGGCTCTGGTGGAGGGTTCTCTGTTGTGCCTAGACCAGACAGTGGCAGCTGATGGTATCAGCAGAGGGGATTATCCAGACAGGGCCACTGGATGATGAGTGCATAAGGGGAGAGCACGCTCACAGCCCAGGCAGATGGCAATCCATAACACTGATGGTAAGTTGGGTGGACAGCAGTGCTCAGACACCATGGGCATGGGCATGGGGAAGGAATGGAAAAGGAACAGAGGGTAAATGAGGATGAACGTTCGGCTGACTGAAACATGAATACGCCCAGGTGTCACTACATACCGTACCTAATGGAAATATACACCCTCAGTTTAACTTCTGCTTGGTCCATCCAGGTTTTCCAGCTCTGGGACAGGGCTGGAGGAAAGCTGGGATGTGGCCTCAAATGTTGAAGCATTTTGAGAGCACACTGAGGAGAACACAGAGCACTGCATTTGTATGAGTTGTATCCAGGCTGGAGATGGTGCTTTTATGTGAGCATCTGAGAACAAACCAGACACCAAAGCATGCAGGGTTTGTTATAGGCAGTTCTGGATGCAATATGACATCCCTGCTGACCAGTGGGTGCTAACATCTCATGTTCTCCAGTTCTTATACACTCCCATTTTTCATTCAGGGGGTGAGGACCCAGGTAGAATGGAGTTTCTTTAAGCCTAGGGGCACCACAAGTCCCTTAGACACCGAGTAAGCCATACTTTTGTGTAGATATCCCCTCTGACAACTTCTTCTGTTTTTAAGAGATGTAGTCTTTAATATTGCACCATCGGGTGGAACATCTTTTTTTAAAATCTGCTCACATGCACACACGCACAAAGGATAAAATACAAGTGGGGAAAAAGAAATCACAAAAAGGACTATTTATCAAAAAAACAATGGCTCACTAGTGGCAGTGAAATAGAGATATTGTTACTTAGCGATAATAAGGGAAAAAAGGCATTGTCAAAATGATAAGGCCATTTCTGTTGTCTCCCCAAGTGATAATATCTCTGCTACCACTAGTGCCTGAGTATTGTTAGGATATTTCATGGCAAGTGTTAGACAGAATAAGTTATTCACTGAGCCCACAGCAAACTCCAAAGACTCCAACTTCACCTCCCCCCCTGTTCACACAACAGCATCTTCTTTAATACCTTTGCAGCAGTGGTTTCTATTCCCCATGGCTTTTCATCTGCTTCTGTTTAAATATAACACTGCTACCAAGTTGGTTGACAAGGTACCTTTCACTGATAAGTAGCCCAACTTTCTCTTGTGATAGGTCATCAGAAAGCCAGACTATCACATCTTGAAAAATGCAGGAAATGCTGGTAAAAGTGCCAGTGAAATGAGTTAGGGTAAAGAAAGAAAAAAAAAAAATGGAAAGAAAGAAATAACATTGTAACAGGAATACAGAGAGCAGCTGAAGATCTCTGGCAGATGCCCTGATGTTCTTGATGTTCTTGTAGAGTCTAGAGATAAAATTTACCCATCCACTCAGGAGCAGAGGTTGTCCTCTTGTAGGGCTTTGACACAAAGGTGCCTTCAGTGGAGCTCTCATTGTCTCATTGCAATGGGAGAAGAGCCAGCCCCATGGCAGCTCCAGCCCCACGGCAGCTCCATCCCCACGGCAGTGCCAGCCCCATGGCAGCTCCAGCCCCACGGCAGCTCCAGCCCCACGGCAGCTCCATCCCCACGGCAGCTCCAGCCCCACAGCAGCTCCAGCCCCACGGCAGCTCCAGCCCCACGGCAGCTCCAGCCACTCCAATCCCAAGCAGCAGCCAGACAGCAGGGCAAAGCTCAGTACTGCCCAGCCAGTCACCACCTCCGTGCAGCAGTAAACAGAAAGGGAGTGAAGAGAGGGAGAAAGTCTCATGCAGAGGACAAATATTCCTGTTTTGTTAAATATAATTTCCTTTCCTATATATATCAACATCACCACCAGCTGATGGAAACCACAGGGTCCCTGTTGCCCGCAGCAGTGGCTCTGTAGAGGCTTTTTATCTTGCAGACCCAGACCCATCAAGGAAAAGAAACAAGGGCTGGCAGAACAGTGCAAGGAAGGTTTAAACCACTACAGAGGAGCCTCTCGAAGCAGAGGTTGTGTGCTGCCCATGCCAACCTTGAGAAACCCTGCAGGTCTAGGAGTCTCTGCTCGGAAAAACGCACCGTCCAACAGCTCGTGCAGGAGGGAGAGCAAGCAAACCTAGCCAGGAAAAAATACCCAGGCTAATAAATCTAGAAGCAGCCTCATCCCCTCCAGGGAACAAAGATCATGATTTTGTGCTGGGTCACACATCGATGTCCACACTGTTTGGGGCCAGAAGCCTGTTTTCTGCCACTGTTCTGGGAGACAGCATTCTACCAGGGGCTGTGTCTTAGAAGGAATGGGAAGGGAAAATACAGTGTCCTGGGCAAGAGACACACAGCTCCTTGTTTCATATGCCATTCCTAAAATCTGGGATGGAATTCTGTCCTGGAGACTTCCTTCCAGTTCTGGAAAAAGGTCTGTTTTCCCGAATTGTCCTGGCTGCTGAAGACACTATGTCTAGTTTTTAAGCACACCTTACAGCCAGCAAATAAGGAAAAATCCAAATCTTGGAAGAGAAAATTGCTCAAATTATAAACTTGTGTTGCTCAATATTTAGTGGAAAAATTAAACAACAACTAAAAAAAAAAAAAAAGACAAAAAAGATCACAAAAAAGCAGCAATTCAAACACAGAGCCACATTCCTCACTTTTCTCTACTGCGGTTGAACATAAGGAAACTGAGTTTCTGGCACACTTCACACTTTTATGAGTCTCACTTTAAAAAGTCTTTGTTGAAGCTGGATTTTTGCCCTGTCCTCTGCAAAAACATGAGCAGCCCCAGGCAAGTAAAATGCAGATTGTATCTGGATGGCCAGCGTGCAGCCAGCTCTGGGCTGGGACATGGCAGTTCATCACCCACACAGCATACGTGGCTCCAGAGTGAGGACAGTGCCTGCCCACCTGAGCAGAGCCACGATAAATGTTTACAAATTATCTTCTCAAGTGCCTTCACCCCCTTCTTTGGAGACAGCTAGTGATGCTTCCAAAAATAAATGAATAAACAAAAAGATCAGCATCCTGCAAGCTCCCCATGGAAGGTGACATGGGAAGCTTCGGCAGCAAAGGCTGTGGAGGAAACAGCCTGGAGAAGGTTTGGGGTTTTTTTCTTTTTTTTTTTTTTTTAAATAAATATTTGAGGCACAGCAAGGGAGTTGAGCATCACTGTGGTAAGTATATCAAACACAGAGAATCCCCAGATTATCCGCTCTGAAGGTATTAGCTGGCTGCAGAAAACAGCCATCTTGAACCCTTGGAATTAGGAAGGGTGCAAAAATATGGAAAAGTATTAAATAAGGTGTGAAACAGCATCAGGAATAAAGGAATCCCTAACAATGCATCTGAATAAGCAGGATGAGAAAAATCAGCTTTGCTGCTGCTGTCGGCTGGCTCCCTTCTCCAGTCATTCTCTCTACCCCTTTTCTGCACCCTTACCTGCTTTTGAAATCAAGATGGCAGAGTGCTGCACAGCTAATCAGGATGGAGGGCAGCTGCTCTCTTCAAACAGTTCCTGAAATGTCTCATTGAAATCATCCATCTCCTCTTTGTCTCCAGTTTCCATCTTCCTGAGGCCTTTAAAAACCAGGGTGTAATGTGGAGCTTAACAGTTGGCAAACACAGGTTTAAAGTGAGCTTGTACATTTGCAGATTGATCCCAGAATGATCAAAGATAAATAATCTCCCCAGTGCTCCTTTGTAAAAACTAATGAAAGCTGGGGAGAAGGAGGGAGACAGAGCAAAGCAGGGTTCCGGTTTCCTGAATTATTTTGATCACTTCATTGCAATTACTGAAGGAACTTTTCACACCCATCCCCCTCTTCCTGGCACCCTCATTCTCCTCATCTCCAGTAAATATATTTAGATAATTAGCCCACTGCACATAACCTGTTGATAACAGCTCTCCATTAGTGCAGCGCCCTCTGGTTTGGCTGTCTGTGCCCACCCTTCATGGGCGACTGTCCACTGGGGAATGTGGTGTGGATGATCTCAAAGAGTGGAAAAGGTTCATTTCCCTCCCTGGAAAGCTCCTATCCCAGCTGAGGCTTCCCTTCCCTCTCAGGAGTGAGCTCTGCTACAGCTTAGGCGCTGGCAGGGCCCGGAACCCTGCTCCTCCCAGACTGGAAAGGGGAAAACTCCTGACCCAGCCTTTGCTCCTATTTGTCATTCTTGGGCATCTTGATGGATCTTGGAGCAGGTTGATACTGTTTTCACAGAAAACTCTGATTTGGCACAATCCCTGGAAATTAAATAAAACTACAAAGTCAATGGTGCTATTAATACCATTCCTGGGAGGAAAAAAATGTCTAAAAAGAACCTTTGGTTAGCTTCTAAGCCTGCAGCCCTTCCTGACATCTTTGGGTTACCTATCCTGCTCACACAGTGCTGTAATGAGCATTGTTTCCAGATCAGCCATAAGGGGCACTGAAGGATATCTTCTGAAAGTTCATGCTACTCTCTTAGCTTTGCTAATTCATTAAGCAGAAGGCTGACGTAAATATTGCTTGGAGAACAAACACAGAAGATTACAAATTCCTGAGTTTAAAGTCTTTCCAAACTTCTAACACTTTTTCAGTGTCCATAGGCTGTGCTTAGGCAGACAGATTCCGTGTCCATAGATTCAATGTTTCATACAGTGAAGAGCTTTAGTTCTGCCTTTCACACAGGGAAGAGACTCAAAAGGAAACAGAGAACTTTTAATGGGCCACAGGGTCTGTTCTCCATGATCATCTGAACCAACAGCAGGACCGAACCTGGGCAACAGCACAGTGTGCTCATTTTCTCTGCAGGCTACTCCCAGCTCCTGCAAAAAATTTGCAGTGCCAGCTCTTGCAGAGCTGGACCCAGTCTGAGCTCCAGTCACATGAGCTACTGCCACGTTCAAATTACTTGGTAAAATAAAGAATTCGTAATGGTACCTCTCCCACCAAAGAAGAAGCAGAAGTGACCCAAAGACTTTGATCCTGTAGTCTCTGGCAGCTGTTTAGACTCTACAAATACGCCTGGCACTTTGGTCTCTGCTAGATTTGATAGATTTTATCCAAACTTCAGAAATCAACTCTGAATATCAATGGGCATGTTTTAGTGGAAGCATTCAGCTAAGAATAAGCCAGCAGAAGAGAGGGGAAAGAAGGGAAAGAAAACGTTAGAAAGGGTCATGGCTGGATTTGCTGAACAAATGAGCTCTCTGGTGACTATGAGATCTCATCATACTCCTCTCAATTTTGTTGTAGGAAGCAGTATAAGACAATGAGTGACCTTCAAATACAGTGTGGAAATATGCAGGCTGACTCTCAACAAGAAAACCCTCCTAAAAGGGTATAATCAGATTTCCCCACAGGAGATCTCTTTCTATGCTGCTGTCTAATCTCTCCTACCATATAGCTGTGTGTACTTTTAAAATAGATCGATCATGCATTTAGAAAAAGGAAAAAAAAAAAAAAAAAGAAAGAAGGAGGCTTTGTGAGGAGGTTTGTGCCTGCAACATCAGCTGGAGTGGAGTGGGGGGTTGATCAGAGGCAGACACAGCTGGCCTATCAATTCCTCGAGCTGTGTGGTACAGGCAATGCAGGTATGGATCTCCAGGCAGGCAATACATGCAGATCCACCTGCTGAACATCCCAGCAGTTGCATGCAGCTAGCCCTGCCCACCCCTTCACATCTCATTAATGTTGTGCTTGCTGTAACCACACATCAAGGCCACACTGGATTGTGAAGGAACTGGAGGCTGCTCAGGAATGAGGAATGAGGAAATCCCCCTTCCCAAAGCTTTTGCTCTCAAAACCAACAGTGCAAGTGACACTGGGAAAGTGGGAATCAACCCTAGTTTGGAGGGGGAGGCTTCAGTCTCGGACTACAAAGGTGATTTATAAGAAACTGCTCAGCCAGTTCCCATTCACTTCTGCTGGGATTGGTTTTAAAATGATTTCAGACCTTCAAGCCAGAGCAGGGGATCCATTCCCACTAAAGAGATATGCAGAAGATTTTTGAAGCTAAATTTACCCAAGGCCAAAATCATCTGAGAGAGGTCATTTTTCTCCAGGGTTAAGAATAACTAACCCCTTAAAGCAGTTATAAAATCAGGTCCTAACCCTGAGTTCCTTTCTCTCATCATGAAGCCTTTTACCTGTGTCCCTTAGGGCTTAACTTTCACCCTGATTTTATAACCAAGGAAGAGTGTAGGCTGGGTCTCTATCAGATCTGTTTTATCCACTGCATCCACCCTGACATGAAGACAATATGTCCCTGAACAATTAAAATTAAATCCCAGACTAGTCAGTGCAGGATCAGACACGGATACAGTCTAACTTTACTCACTATGGCTTGCTTTTTTTTTTCTTGTTGTCTTCGTGTAAACAGGTCCCTGGGCTTTTTGATTTATACTTTACAATCTGAAATGCATAAAAGATGTGGCGTTTTTGCTCTTCCATGAATCTTCCACAATTTTGTTCAAAATTTTACTGCAGATGACATGACAAATTACTGCCCAAGTCAATTTGTGCTGGAGGAGGACATCATTAAAAAAACAGAATACTTCTGACACAAAAAAAGAGTAAAGGGAGGGTGGGGGAAACAATGAGCTCACGACCTCTTTAAATATGTCACACTCCAAAGGCAGTGGTACCAGGATGAGACTGGCAGACTAATTACCCACACAGCAGACTCATTGATTTAGGGGAAAGAGAGAACTCAAAAGCTCATTTGACTCATTCAGTAAGACTGCACTGTTTCTTATTATCAATTCTGGAGAGAGCAGAGGAGCAGAAAGAGGTAGGGTAGTTCATAGCATCACTCAGGGCTAAGCCTCTACAGCCTTCCCATGCCTCCATCACTGTAACCGTGCCCTGGTCCCCTCCCCTGGCAGCCCCTTCTTCTTTCCTCAGCTGACTCTAACCCCAAACTTCATGGGCAGATAGAAACCATTTGATTATGGCAGGCACTTCACTGTTTGCACTGTATAAAGAACATTTTGTCTTTGGTGCAGCTCAGAAGAGTCAAGTAACAACAGGTAATTTGATATAAAGAGCAAAATAAATGTATAACACGTTAATTTTATTTTCCCAATGAAAAGCACCAAGGTAAGCAGTATTAATATGAGTCATGTTGCCACGTGTTCCTTCTCACACATCTTTCAAAGGTGTTGGAAAGAGCTTGTTTCTGTAGTGAATAGTGTCCCTCGTGTTTGCTTCTGTATCATGTTTCAACACTTTCTGCAGACAGAAAACTTGCATCCCTGTTGCAGTCCAGGGGACGTTTTCCTCAGTAAACAGCGATTTTCCGTGCAAATGCCAAAGTATCAGCCAGGATCAAATTCTGAAATGCTTGTGAAAATATCTGATTTCACACATGGCTGCTAACAAAGTAAATATTAGCTAGGTTACCCACAGTCCTGGGTAGCACTTGGATCTGGTGTGTTTGGTCTCTATTGGTCCTACAGGAATTTTACCCTATTTATTTTCTTTACTAGATCCATAGCCATTCTGAATTGCCTGATGTCATGTTAATTTAGTGTTTCAATTTCTCACCTAGAACTGAATCATTTCAGGAGTGACTTTGTACTTTACCTTTCACTTCCTAAGAAAAACTGTCGCAAATGGTGCTTTTGCACACAGATTACACATTACAGCAATTAGCAGATCCCGAGCATTATTTCTGTTTACAGTTGGCTTACTGGGAAAAGAAAATGCAAAAGAACACATGGGGTTTAGCACAAGCAAAATCCAGTGATCTTTTAAAATCACTGCACTCGGCTTAAACAGATGCACCCTGCCTAGATGCACCTGGAGTGCTGCTGAATTTACAATACACAGAATGTCTGGCGTAAAAAGTCTTCTATTTTAGGTACAGTGACTGCAGGACACAGCTGCTGTGCTAGCAAACATACCAAGTGCACCTTAATGGGCATGGTCTGCCATGTGCCCAGCCTGTGTCCAGGTAAAAGCCAGCTCGGCTCACAGCCAGGTCTCCTCCAGTGGTGTTAAATTGCAGCATTTATCCGGCGTCTGCTTCCAAGGAGGTTCCCTGTGGAAGGCCCTGCGAGGTGTGTTGCATCCTAAGCCCACCTGGAATTCATATGATCTAAAGGAATCCCCATTAAGTTCCTCGGACCTTTCTAGCACATTGCTAGTTTTCAGAGGATTTCAGTTGGAAAGAGCTTCCTGAACGCTTGAGTCCCAGACCTCTGTTACTGCCAGCACCATGTCATTCAGCTTGACTTTACCCTCACTGTCCCTTCTGAAGAGGAGGTGGTGACAGATCTTGGTGGATCTAATGATGAGAACATCTCAATTGCCACCCTAATTTACCTGTAGGGGTCTTGGTACTCTTTTTCCTATTTGAAAGACATTTCTAGCACCTGAGTACTCCTTTACTCCGACCTGTTGATCCCCATTCTAGAGTTCATCTCTCAGACCTCTTTTACCCCTCCTGCAAGAAAAAAGAAGCCCAGTAAACAGAGTGTAATGGGAAGTCTGGGACTAATAGGGAGAGATTTTACCCTTCTTTCTTTCACAGCTGGAGAGAGACAGGCTCTGGGGAGGGAGGTGCTGGCTGGAAAAGAGAATCTTCCCAGAGAAACTGAGCAAGTATGGATGTCAGATCACCAAATCACCGTGGCTCTCTGATGGCTGCTGCTCTAAGGAAGTTTTGGACACAGAGGAGAGTTCTGCACCTCAAGGCAGTGCCAGAGAATGCTGGGACAGCAGCTGAGAGAGGCATCAACTAAACTGGTTCCAGTCTAAGTGGGAGCCACCCGTGCTGCTGCAGATCACTGTCAGCAAAAGCCGAGTCCAGGTGCATGAGTCCAAACAGCTGGAGGAAACAGCAGCAATCACAGACCTGCACAGGGCAGCAGAGCCCAGTGAGAAAGCAGAAAGGAGGAATGAGGTCCTCTTGAAACCTGGCCTGAGATGAAAGTCTGGATGGCAGCTGGGTTAGAGCATTGTCCCCCCTGCATTTGCATCTAACAGCTGGTCGCCACACATACCTCCACTTTACTTGGTCCTTCCCCTCCCCAGTTCTCACCTTTCTCCATTTTTGCCTGCCTCATAGCTGAATGCAGCATGCAATCCATCCCCTCCCCCTCCATACTCCAAACACCCCCTTCTCTTGAATTCCTATCTTTTCCATGAGCAGCAGCTGGGGACACAGATTGACTGAAAATTGTGATGCAGTATAAACAATACCATAAATAGGCTTCAAATGACCCGACGGGAGCCTGGTGCCCCTGAAAGATCAAAACCACTTTTCTCACATCTTCACACAGGAAAAAGGAAGCCACCTGCTCTCGCATGCCTGCAGCAATCCCTGCCTGATAGGGTTCTTTGCAATGGCCTCCCCATTCCCTTGCTCCAAAGCTTCCCTTCTACGCACCTTCAAGCCCTTGAGACTCGTGCCATGTCCATACCTTCTCTGCCAACCTGGTGATGGACAGCACTGCCCTCAGCATCTTGGATGTGCATTTGCTTCCCCTCCCTGCTGTGTCACTGGAAGGGGCTGTCATTTTCCAGGCTTGCTTTGTTTTACTGGAAGTAATACTCCCCATCTTCCAAACTCCTCCTAGCTTGGTTTCTATATTCTACATACATGCTGCTCTCTAATAACAGTAGTGCAAGACCAGTAGCAGTTTTTGTCATCTTTCAGGAGATAGCTGATAAATTAGATTGCATGTTCAGTCCCATCATGGAGCAGCAGGACCCTGGGCACACAGGCACAGTCCTCATTTAACCCTGCAACTTTTTCTACCTTCCTCATTATTACTGCATGGCAATTCCTGAGCAGAGTAAGCTGTCCTGTTAAAATGGCAACACAACCAGGTGTCTGGCAGTTTTGGTTACCCTGAGCCTGGCTTAATTCAGAAGAGTTGCCCTTTCCAGTGCCCAGTTTCATATGTGTGGAAACTGGGCTCCAAGAAAAGACAATCTTCAAGGTTTCTCTTAAAACAAGAGATGCTTAACGAGTCATCCATTCCTTTCATCTTTAGTTCCTCTCCTGAAAGGAGACTTGAATTACAAAGTACCTGGGGGAAAAGGCTGTCCAGGAAAGCTCCTTTTCTTTAGGTTTATACCTGATGCATCTAAAGAAACTTACCAGTACTGGGACCTAGCCAGCCTGCCAGGAAAGAAAAGCACTTGGCAGACGCCACTGCACAGTCCAGATGATCCCATATGCCTGGGCTCAAATTCATGCCCTGCTCCAGAAGTTCAAGGGTATTGAGATCAGATGTTTTGATTGACCTCATTATATATAAAGGGGCCATCTGCAAAAGCTCAGATCTGGCTCCAAGCTTCTTCCAAGTCCAGGTTTGGGATTTTGATTTGAACCTCTGCCTGACTCATTCAAATTCTGCCAGGACAGAATGAAAGCGTGGTGCGAGATACCAAGAATCTTTTCTTGGATCCAAGCTGAGCTCAGCTCCTACTCTAAATCCCCAATGCTGTCCTGTCTTTCAGGTATGCCCACCATCCTATGGCTCCCCTGCAAGCCACAGCCTCTCCCTCCTTGCCTATTTTACACCTATCTCCCACACTAAGGAACTTCTCTGTATGCCTATTAGTAGAGTATATAAACCTGAAAAACAGTGAGTAGTGATGCATACACGAACTGTCTCTACTTGCAAAGGTATGTGGCAAGGGATCCCTTCCAAAGCAAATGTGGAAGATCAACAGATTCAGCATACTCCCAGAGTCCCTGTGGGTCTCACAGAGGCAAAACATTTCATAAACAGTGAGCAGCTGTGACAAGAGACCTTTTCTCTTTTCTTTATTCCTGAAAAAAGAATTGCATCTTTGAGATCCCATTGACAGCCATTCTCCCTTAACAATCTGCTTGACTCAACACAGGCCATGCTCTTGAGACTTGTTAAGGGAGGGGTGGGAAAGACAGCTCTCCACTGTTCTCTTATTTCCTCCTTTCTTTAATCAAAGAAAGAAAACAGGGGGGGAGAAAAAGAAAA